>BMAO01019380.1:0-16446 GCA_019973975.1 Trichonephila clavata
TCCGCTCGTATGTCTGCAGTGCTACGACTAGGCATGTCGATAGTCACGCTACACACTTCACAGAACTCTTCCTTGTGTCCACATACGGGACGGGATAATAAGTCAGCTATGACATTTGCTTTTCCTGGAATGTATTCCATTTTCAGGTTGTATGATTGGAGTTGCAGAGCCCACCTTGCTAGTCTACCTGAAGGCGATTTTAAGGTGAGAAGCCATTTTAGGGGTTGGTGATCGGATGCAACGGTAATTTCTTGGCCCTCAATGTAACCTCGAAATTTGTTAAGTGCCCAAACCACGGCGAGAGCTTCTCGTTCGGTGGTTGAGTAATTTTTCTCAGCAGCAGTTAACAACCGACTTGCATACTCTATAGGATGCTCTTCTTCGCCTTTACCTTGCAAGAGGACAGCTCCTATGGCATGATTACTAGCATCAGTGCGAAGAATGTAGGGTTTCGTGGCATCACTTTGTTTCAAAACAGGAGGACTTGTTAGAAGTTGTTTCAAAGTTTGAAAAGACTTTTCTTCTTCTCCCCAAGACCAGATTCTATTCTTCTTTGTAAGGTTGCTGAGAGGTCTGGCTACTTCTGAAAAATTAGGTATGAATCGTCTGAACCACGAACAGGTTTGAAGGAATGACTGCACTTGCTTTACATTCTTGGGAGGAAGCATCTTTCTGATAGCAGAAGTTTTTTCAGGATCTACTTCCACGCCTGAACTTGTGATGTAGTGTCCAAGGTATTTTACCCTATCACAAGCAAAATTACATTTACTACGATTTGCATGTAGTTTGAATAGTAAAAGTCTCTCAAATACAGCTTTGAGGTCAGTAAGATGTTTTTCGAAGGTTTCGGACAGGATTATGATGTCATCAAGATAAGAAAGTATAAGAATGTCACTTAGGCCACTGCGAAATTTGTCAATAAGTCTCTGAAATGTGGCTGGGGCCGTTTTCAAACCAAAAGGCATTCGAAGGTAGCGAAAAGTTCCAAATGGACAAACAAATGCTGTTTTGTCCCTGTCAGAAACACAAACATTCACCTGGTGGTAACCTGATTGTAAATCTATAGTTGTCATAAAAGGTGTGTGCTTCGCTTCGTGAAGCAGGTCATCCATTCTAGGTAACGGATAAGAGTCGGCCACTGTCGTAGCATTGAGGCCTCTATAATCGATACAAAGCCGAATTTTCCCGTTCGGTTTTGGAACGAGCACTACAGGGGCTGCATACGGAGATTCACACTCTTCTATGATGTTCTGTTCCAAAAGTTTATCAAGTTCCTGCTTAAGAACTTCTTTCTTTGCTGGAGGTAATCTATACGGAGGCACCGAAACAGGAGGGCTATTTCCGGTGTTGATACGGTGTTCCATAAAAGGAGTGGGCTCTCCCCCTGGTTCAAACACAGTTTCGTACTTTTTTAGCAATGTTCCCAGTTCATTTTTCTGGTCAAGCGTTAGACATTTACCTTCATCATCACGCAGTAAGCATGTATTTTCCTCAAGGTTAGGTCTGCTTTGGACTTCTTGAATAATTGCTTCTTTAACAAAATCGTAGGTTCGATGGGGTGAATCACTAAAGAACCAGTTGCGATGTTTCAGGTTTAAAACAATGCCAGCTTTCTGTAAAAAGTCCATTTCCAAAAGTGTTCTGTTTCCTTTAGCATAAGGCAAAATTATTAATTGTGTACGGATTACACGTTCTTCAAGTCTGATAACTACACTGGTTGTGTAGACTTCCACCTCGGCTTATGGCCGTCAGCGAGGGACATAGTGATTTGAGTCTTTTGGAAATTGGCTCCTTCTTTTTGTAAAAGGAGATACAAGGTTTCGCCAGCAATTGAATGACTGGCTCCACTATCGGCGCATGCAGTGCCCCATATGCCATTTACAGCTAACTTCAGCACCGCACTTTGATTTGGAGTTAAAGAGCATGTGAATGCAAACTGGATGTTGCCAAAAGTTACTGAGTCCTTATTCACTGCTGGTTTGCAATTTGGACATCTGGGTTTTGTAACCCCTGGCTTACCACAACCATAACAAGATACAGATGACCTATCTGATCTGTCATCAGTTTTCAGTTTATCACCTCTATTGAAAGATGAAGTAGGACCGGCTTGGTTGGTTTTATCAAATCTACTATCATATGAATTTCTTTTTGGAGCGTAAGGTTTAGAAGAATTTTCTTTTGAGTTGACAGTCTTTTTTACTGAAGTAGTATTTCGACTGAGGAAATAAGCATCCAATCTGTCAGCTAAGTCTGAAGGTGACACCCATTCTGACCATTCATGCATGAAGTGTTCTCTTGTTTCGGGAGGTACATGTCTTTTAATTTGGTCAGATATGATTAGGTCTTTTAACTGTTGAAAGTTGACAATTTTCAATTCGTTCAACCATCCTTCGAAATAACTTTTTATTTCAAAAAAGTAATCTCTCCATGTGTTCTCTTGAACTTTCTTGTGTTGCCGGAAAAGTTGTCTAAATTTTTCCGCGGAGAGTTTGAATCTCTTCAAAAGCATTTCTTTGACATGCGTATAGTCTTGCGCTTCTTCTTCGGATTCCCTAGCGATGAGTGTGGCTAAGTCACTTGGCAAGGCTCCAATTAAATATGCAACCCATTGGTTATCAGGTACTTTTAAAAATTTTAATTGTCTCTCAAATAGTTTGAGAAATATAGCCATGTCGTCTTCTTTCGAGTTAAATCTGGGAATCAGATTCTTCAATTCTAATTTAGGCTGCTCCGAGATATCAGTGTCGTTACTTTGCGGAACTCCACTCATTTTGGCTTCAAGTTGCAGTTTCAATTTCTGCAACTCAAAATCCATTTCAGCCTTTCTTCTTTCCAAGTCAGCTGCCTGTTCGGCTTTCTTTCTTTCTTCTTCTTCCGCCTGTTCGGCTTTCTTTCTTTCTTGGTCTGCTGCTTGTTCGTCGTTTTTAATTTTTTCGAGCCGTTCCTCAATTATATTCGTAAATAAATTTTTTATAGAAGCTTCTTCGTATTTTTCAGAATTTACAATTAAATGTTTTATGTCTAAAATTCGTAAATCTTCACCCACAGAGAGTCCCATTTCCCAAGCCAACTTTCTCAAATCCTCTTTTTTTCCTTTCGTGAGAAATGCCATACTCTCTGTGATAAAGTTCAGTTCGGGAAAAAAAAGTTAATGAAATGGTTTTCTTTTTGAGAAAAAAAAATAGTATTTTCCTAACACACTGAAGCTGCAATCAAAACACTGAAAACTTTCATTTAAGAAAATATCAAAAGAAAATAAGAGTTATAAAATCAAGTTAGAACATAAAATGCATAATAAACTTGTACACACAGGTTTCCCTGAAGAAATATATTGAATTTATAAGAACCAGATAATTCTCAAATGATTACAACATTTCACAGTATATCTCAGAGAAAAAAAAAAGAATATATAATGAAAACACTTTTCGGTCGGATTTATATTCCAGCTGGGAAAAAATACATTACTCATCAAACCATAATAAAAGTAACAAAAAGATGGTTTTCAATCTCCTTTTCTTAGTATCAGCACAGCGGATGTTATGACTAATTCAGCGCAATTGAGTGATCATAAATTAGTGCGCGGAGAATAAAATTAGCTAACTCGAGCAAAACGAAAAAAGCTTACGAAATGTTTCAGTTTAAATGAGATTACATATGCATGCAAATAAAATAACATAAGAAATACGATTACACTTGCAAAAGAATTATTCTTGACAAAATGAATTTTAAGAATTCCAATTTAGAGTATTCAGTTGAAATTCGTTTTAGTTAGAAAAGATTATTAAGAGCTCTTTTGTGATAACGGAATAATATTTCACAAAATATTAATAAAATGTTTTCACAATGGAAAACCAGACCTCTGAGCACTAATCTGCTTAGGTATACTTATACACAAGCAATTAATAAAACTTTTCAATAATTTTGTTTAAACACAATTATGCAATAATGACGTACGCTTTAGGTAAATTCAGATATGAAAATGCATTCAAATATAATGTTTCAAAGTAATTTCTTTTTAGAAATAATAATTAAGCAATGGACTGCTTGCGACACATAAAACATACAAATATGTGAATATATGTAGATAAGAAAAGTTTTTTCTATTATTTAAGTATAGTTCTAATTAAAATAAAAGAACAATTTTTCAAAACAAATATATTTTGTCACCTTGACAGTTTAAAATTTAAGAATAATTAAACTTCAAGATGAAATTTCCTTTTGATTCGAGATGAATCGTTAAAATTACAATTATGTTAACAAATAAAGAACATTTACTTTGAAAATGTTAATTACTTTCGATTCGAGATGAATCATTGAAGCACAATTCTATGTAGAACTCTTTAACATTCAAAATAAAGACAACTTTCGATTCGAGATGAATCATTGAAGTAAAATTCTATTTAGAAGATACAGAATTGTTTACTTTTAACAAATCTACTTTTGATTCGAGATGAATCATATATGAATGGTTTCAAAACAATATTGTCTTTAAGACAATAACGATTCAAGGAATCGTTAATTTTTTTTTTTTATGAATTTAATTCAATAGGATCAAGGTGATCTTAGAAATCAAAAGTGAAAATAGTACTTATCCAAATATGATATCCTTTTGCTCAGCTGGGCCTCACTGGGCGCCAGATTTGTGACGTTTCCCCATCGCTAAATGATTATGCATGGGGTGGTTTTGCAATAATAATGTCACATCTCGTTTAGGTTTATTAGAAAACCTTTATTTTTAGGGTTCACACAGCTGAGAAGACATCACAGGAAAGTACACAAAATACACTTAACACTTAATTGACAGACGAGCACAAATGAAAAAGAGGAAGAACTACTACATGTTGTATTGGCTACGAACTACATAGTACTAACTAATAAAGTTATAAAGTTCACGCGGCGCCGCAGGTGGCGCTAGCAGTTCAGTCAAAGTTATGGGAACTGTTACAGAGTATCAAAACGTATCGTTTTAGTTTGAAATATCAAGAGTGTTTCTAGGGACTGAGTATATATTTCGAATTAGCGAGAGGTTTGTATTATTGAAGGTTTGAATTACCAAGAGTCGACAGTATATAATTTCTAGCGGTATTCCATATCTTCCAAATATTATTTTTCACAAAAATCCGAGCAAGTTTTGGCCGCGACATTTTTTCAATAGGAATAAAACTAATGAAAAAGCTTCTAAGTTGTAAGAACAAAGACTGATCTTGAAATCAATCTTAATTTAGTAAATATGAGAACTCTTAAAAATAAGCAAATAAAAATCATTTTAGTAATGAAAATTGAAGTTAATAATCGCACACACGCATTTCTCTCACACTTAAAGAGTTGATTGTGTTCACAAATATTTTTAATTAATTCAATTTAAGAGTGGAAAAATGCTTTAAAATGAAACCGGAACCAAAACCTAAGCTCAGAAGACTTCAAATATCTTAAAAAGTAATTTGTTATCAGATCTGAAATGTAGTGGCAAGCTTCTCAATGATATAAACCACAAGAAAATGCAAAATAATAATAATAATAATAATAATAATAATTTTTTGGTATCTCTGAAGTTTGCTGGGTTTCGTGTAGCCTTAAATGAAATTCCTCATGCATTGAACTCGAAAACTTTTATTCTATTGAAGAACTTATTCGGGAGAGGGTACCATATTTAACTTGAAGTTAGCAATTTATCAATGCTGTTACATGCCATTACCATTTTCTTCAAAAAATGTTTCAATTTTTTTTTATATATATATCTTATAATTCAGACGGAATTTTGAAAGGACTTTATTCAAGTTTCCTTCGTTATAGAATGAAAAAAATTCCACTTTCTGATAAAGATGGCAATCCATTTTACATTTTTTAGCCAACATTTTTGTCCTACTCCATTTTAAATCCAAAAGTAGCCTTAAGAACTTAAATTAAGTTTATAGGATATATTATATATATATATATAAGATAAATGACTATACTATAAGTGATAGTATTTATAGGCATAAAATTTCTTAATATATAACATTTATGTCACAATTTGCTTATATAGTGCAATAACATCGGAAATTTATGATATATATATATGTAAAAGACATGTTGGCATTTGTAGGAGATCAGAACATGTTGATGATAATGATCACCATAAAGGGGACCACAACGGAGGGCATCACGAAGATCACTATGCACTTATTAATTCCTTATTTAGCAACTACGACCCTAGTTCGTCACCAACGCATGGGATAAGTAAGTATATTTACCACAAATTCGAAAATTAAAGTAATATTTATAATGTCATGTATCTTCTCTCTTTCTCTCTCCCTTCCTCTATTTATATGTGTATGGGTATGTGTTTACGCGTTTTTAAACTTAGGTTTCTCGAGTGCGTTAAGCTGGATGATTATACATAGCAACAGGGTGCCACTATCACACCACAGATACAATTGTGAAAAGGTACTGGCTATAATAGTTGTTCTAAGAAACTCATCAAGACAGGAAACGAAGATTCTGGACGATCAAGTTGCATGAATGCGGGGCACGATCAAATAATTGTATGATAGGTTGTAATTGCCCCAACGGCATCTATCCGCTATCCAACATGCTACAGCATCTTTCATAATATTAGTGGTACCTTCCACTATCTTATGAAGCTTGAATGGTGTGAATTTTAATTGATAGTGACCTTTAAATGTCTGTTTTTGACCAAGCAGCATTGGAAAAGTCATCTAAATTAATGTCGTAAGTGAATCTCGTGGCTTTCAGCAGAGTGATATCAATATGTTCATTGATGAATATCACTTCAAGGTGTTTATGACCGTCTGATCCACATGAGAAGATACTGATGCACGCGCTTTCCACATTTACTTTTATTTTCAGAGCCAATTCATCATTAGTTCTGGCATGGTGACATGGAGTGCTGTCCCTTACGGCAGGAAGTCGCCTCTGGTCATCTTGTTTACAAATATGATTATTCAACGATATGTTGATGATATCATACCTTTTTCTTGAGATAACCTTCAAGCCCTGAATAGTACATACTTCTGGTGCCTTTCACTAGCAAAACAATGCAAAATTCGCACAGTTTGCTCATTTCTGGATCGTCAACTTTCTGTTGATACTCTTCCTAAGTGAACCAAGTTACTAGAATTCCCGACAATAAATTATGTATAAAAAGTTGTAGAGCTCCAAATTCAGGCTCCCCAAAATGTCGCAGATTTGAAGCAACTATTGCTGAATACCTAGATAAATGTTTTGGATTTCATACACTACATTGCATCGATTGGCTGATCCACTGCTTACTTTCTTTTAATCCCCGCAATAACAGCGTTGCAAACTTGCATTATATACCATGTATATAACTTGTCTAACTGCGTTTTTCTCAAATCTTCATTCTATTGCCTCTTTCCTATATCGATCAGTATATATATTACAAAAAATAGTTATAAACCTAAGATAACTATAGTCATAATAGAATAGTCTTAACCACAGTAGTACTAGAGCAAAATCCGGGCCTTAGGCACCAAGATTGCAGGTTTAAACAATGTTTATATATATATTACAAAAATATACAAAAAATAGTTATGTACCTAAGATAACTATAGTCATGATAGAATAGATTTATCCACAGAAATACTAAAGCAAACTCCTAGCCTTAGGAACCAGGAATGCAGGTTTAAACAATGTTTTTCGGCCAGCCAACCTTCACCTGAATTTGGCAATATTCTGGGCCATAGGGAAAGCAATAAATTTCTAGAGAAGTTTAACTATCATTATAGATAAAACCATAATCTATTAATGTAAAACGATAATATTACAGCCTGTATCCTGGAACCAAGCACATTTTACAATTTTCTTCGTAAAACCACCTCTTAATAGAGAAGTGCATTTTCCATATAAGGAACTTTTTTTTCTTATGATTCAATTTTTTTCCTCCCTATTTTTAAAGTATTTCTAGACATTTCACGTTATTCTCTCTTTTAAAACATTTTATGGTGGTCATAAATCTTGAACTGGTTTTATTAGGTACCTCACAGAGAGCAATAGAAAAAAATCCGTGCTTTTCATTCAAGAAGTGCAACTTTTAAAACGCATTGTCCAGTTTCTAGAAACATTTTTTATATCCCCTTCACCCTCAGTCGAGCTGTCTCATGTTCCCGTGTCCTTGAACTAGTCTCCGTTCATTTGTAGTGTTGATCAGACGTACTAATAACTTCATTTCTTGTTGCTTAAAAATGTCAAAACGTAAGTGCTTGAGCGTCCCCCAAGAAAAATTTAATTCTTCAGGAAGTGAATAAAGGCGCCAAGAAACTTTTTTGATAAATATTGCAAAGAGCTTAAGGTGTCTGACTGCCCTAAAATTGTGAATTTTGCTAAAAATTGACAATATTTTATTATTTTATTTTAAAGTCCATCTTATTAGCTTTATAAAAATACTAAGTTTATTATTTTCAGTTTTCTAGAACAAAAACTGCAAGTGTTTTAGTAAAAGCAGATGTCATTACTTTAAGCAAAATGTCATACTTTAAAACGCGTTTTACTTGAAATGTGTTTTTTTTAAATGCTCAAATGGGGACAGAAATTGCTCAGAAAGTATTGAAAATTCTTGACTGAAATTTTTTTGCGTATTATCTGTATAATAGTAGAAGTGTTTTAACTTTCAGATTTATCAATCACTGTTTTATTACAAAATTTATAGTCCTTTATGATAATATAATCACTGTTTTTAGCGCGTTTTTCACGTAGTGGAACAAAAGCGTTATTAGGACGCAAATTTCGTCTTCGTTCCATATTTTGTCGTACCTTTTTCTCAGCCAATAAGCAACCAATTGACCTCGGTTTTCGGCATTTGGTCGTATTTGTGCCCTAGATGAGCCGAATCATATTTAAATTTTCCCATAGTTTTCCCGAATTTTCCTACAAATTTTCCTGAATATCTTGTTTTGCTTTTTTATAGTGCTGATACAGATTTGTGTCATTATTTCTTTTCAGCTCAAAAATAGTACATTTAGAGGAGTGTGATACAGTTCTACTTTCTGTTAGTAAAAATTCATTAGTTGCATTATATTATAAAATACAACATGTGAAAAACGCGCAAAATTACTTGGCCATGCCAATGATTGATATCTTGTTTTAAGCAATTTCATATAATTACTAAGATAAAGTGTTTTTGTTTTTATAAAAATTAAAATTTCGCTTATCCTGAAAGTCCTTTCAAAAATGGATAAAATAGCATCATATCAGAAATAAAAAATTGAAAATTTGCCTATAAACATTTGATACATAATGGGCCGCGTTTATGTTATTTTTTGTAAATTTTTACCCATTTTTTTCCATTTTAGTATTAATAATTTCTTTTTCCTCTCTAATTATAGCATATTTTTTCTTAAAACATACTTAACGTTTCGAAAAACAACAACAACAAAAATCCCCATATTTCCATTTTTTTTTTCAAAAATAAGTTCTCGCAAGCAGTCGGATACCTTAATACTGACTTATATAAACGGAGAAATTTAAATTAGCATTGATAAAAAAAACATTTTAACTCAATTGCTGAATTTCTGACTGCGAAAGCCTTACGTTTTAGATACCTAATTACAACTGATATAAAATTAATTAATTAAAAATAAAAGAACAATATGCTTTTATTACTTTTTAGTACTTGTAATTTATAAGTAAAAGAGTGGCAATGTTTGAAAATGTAAAATCGGATAAAAATATACATTTTTAATAGCCAGTAGCAAAATGAAAATTAACGATTATAGGATATTTTGTAATAATTCCGTTAAAAAAATCACGCATTTCATTAAATTTTTGGAAATAATTATATAATGATTGAAATGGAAAAGTTCTGGAAATTAAAAGCTTCATTTACAATTTGCTCTTTTTTCTTAAATCTACAAGCTAAATCTGTGAAGTTCAATACTGATCCAGTCGATTGGCAAACAATAAACATATCCAAATACAAAAAATATCCAAACGAATTGTATTTTATATAATAATTATGTACGAAAACAAAATGTAACTTGTCGAAATAATTGTTCAAATAATTTACTATGAAAAGAATAAGAAACACACAGAAGAAAAGGAATAAAAACAAAACACATATTAGACTAAGAAATATATTATAAGTGTGTTAAATGATTATTTTTATTTATTATCTGATCACAAAATAGGATGATGATGAAATGCTAACATAGAAATTTTTCTGCAAAGAATCACATTCACTTTTTTTTTAGATCCAATTATATATGGTAACCTATTATGAATATATTTGCTTTGTCAATTTGTGAGAATGGTGCTTTTATCGTAAGTTCGTTCAAAGGCCTTGATAATGTTTAACTTATTTATTTTGCATTCATATCAGTAATTGACATTTTGGGCACAAAAGCGTAAGAAATAATTTATGTTCGACAGAAAAAACAAGGATCAACTTATTATTTTTTAGTTTTGTTCAGTTCAGTTTTTCATTATAAATTCTATGCATTATAATTTCACTTGAAATGAGCACACACACGAAAAAAATCTTCTTACGCTCATACAGCTGCCATTAACAGATTAATGGTACATTTGCATGTTATTTTACAAAACAGCGTTCAATTGATTATTTTTATTACTACCCTCGATCTACAGTTTCGAAAAACATACAATAAAAAAAACTTAATTATTAAAAGGCACGCAAACCAGACTTCAAATTAAAAAACACTAGAAAATTGTTTTTGACTTTTTTTTAATCATTGATTTTTTATTATTTGAAGTGCAGTTGCCTCTCAGAAAATATTTAAATATTTTGCAACTGATTCTAAATCATTTTACCGAAAAGGAAATTTTTAGTTACGGTATAGTGATATAGATAATAATAAAACAATCCGTTAGAGGAAAACAGCTGCCGTAGTATTTCAAATACAAAAAATTGCCACTTTCTAACCTGAATCTTTTATTAGCTTACGACTTTGAATTCGAATCGACGCTCCCACCCCCGGAAGCATCCTCATTAATAATCCAACATGTAACCGGGACACTAGTAATTGCAGTGGCTATGAGTTGAGGACTCAGTTTTTCGCAGTGAGCTAATAGCCATGGATGAGGCCCTTGGTTCTCTTGCGCCTCTTCCAAATGGAAAAGAGATTTGCTTACTGTCCTATAGTAGAAGTGCAATACAGCACTTGCACGATTGGCAAAGTGTAAGAGATAATGTTGGAGTGTCAATACTCAACAGGTTAAAACGACTTTCCACATCGCATCAGATACATCTGCAGTGTATTCCTTCCCACGTAGATCGAAAGAGAAATGAAATTGCGGACACTTTGGCGAAGGCTTGGGGCTTGCGAAGCCCCAGAGCCGCCAGTACCCCTCACCGTTTTGGAGATTTTCTCAAAAATTAAACACCAGAATAAGACCGCTTGGATTGTCCCCCCCCCCAGAGCATCATTGTTATCAAAGTTCTCGTCCTGGAGGCACGGTTTTAATAAACAGGAACAAACTATTCTAACCACCTCGAAGTGATCACCTTAAATGAATGAAATTTTCCGAAGGATCGAAGAGCTTTGAAATGTGCACCAACTGTTCTGATGAGCCCGCCTCGCCTGCTCACATCCTCGAATGCCTAGGGCTCACCAAGCAGGATTTAGCAGACGATCCCTAGCTGATGTTGGATTTGTTGAGAGTGTACGACGTGATGGACCTTGCCTAGCACTTCTGGCCAATGGCGACGTGCAACAACAACAACAACAGGAGCTGAGGTCACAGAAACTCTGTTGTGTTGACTGCGTTTTCTGGTGCACTGCTAGGCGCGTTTGCAACGATACCGAGTACATTTGACCTGGAATTTCACAATCTGGAAAAAATTCTTTTCAGTATGGAGTAGCGCTTCGAATCTTTGGTCTTTGAGGATCGAATTAAAGATCTTACACTGAAAACAAGTATATCCCAGTTCACGAGTTTCGAAATTTAAAGCGCCCGGCACCAGTGCAAACGTTCTTCGCAGTGTGCGATGATGAGAGGTAGCGCAATTACCTCTGTCATCACATTCACCATTCGCTAAGTCACCTATTAATGGTCATTATGGTCACTGGTGTCAGGATTACACGTTGGAATGGGTTGCATCAGGTGCTGTGAATGCTGACTGGATGATTTCTATGCTTTAGTGTTCGGTCGGTGCTTCTGGTTGACTCTCTCTCTCTTCTTGATACCCTGTAAGGATTTGATTCACCAAATGATGCTAAAATCATTGATTGATAGCATGGCTCCGATCCAAATGCCTATCAATCCTTCGATTTGATCACTGTTTGGCATTACCCCAATTGCACATTCTTCCTTAAATGGTGAACTGTGATCATACTATTCGGAAATCCTCTATTCAAGTGAATCGATGATACCACATGTTCAGTGTACGCGTATAAGAATGTAAAGCGCCCTCTAGCGCTTGCAGTGCTTCAGTGTATTCTTAGACTCCAACAAGGGAGGAGTCGAGTCGAGAGAGCAGAGCAAATAAACTACAGTCCTCTACCAAAGTGAGACTCATTTTGTGAGTACTTTAATAAGTAAACCAACTGAGATATCACCACATTTGAACGTAAATTGCGTCTTGGCGGCAGCTTAATGTTTGAAATCCCATGGAAGGGGAATACTAACACAGCACGGGTAAAAAAGCCATTGAATCAATACTCGAAATAACTACAATTAAATAATAATTATAGATTACTTTTATCAATAGTACAATAGATATGATTATGTGATATACAGAAAAGTCAAGTTATATATATAAAGGGAATAAATAAACTTTTCTTCTTAAGGGAACCAGGACATCATGCACATTCAAGAAATCGATTTTTCAATTTTAGTATTAAAAATAGTGCATATTTTTCTGAATCTAGAAATGTATAATGTTTGTTGATAAAATAACCTTAAAATATGAAAAAATAATTGTCAAAAATATGAACAAACGCTTACGAATGCTTAGTTTTTTCACCTTTTCTCCAAAACATAATGTTTTGCTTTCAGGTACACTTTTAAAAAACCTATTGTTCCAAATTTTTTATTTATCTGTACAGGATACATGTGCATATAGTGAACCTGTTTTTTTAGTCGAAATTGTAGATAGCTTTTTGAAGAATAGTGTTATGTATGAAAAGGGGATGGGGGGGGGGGAATTAAAATTTCAAAATCACAAAGTTTTATAATTTTTAAAAAAAAACTATCTCGATATTTTCCTAAATAATAGGTTCACAATATTTTGTGTATTGTTTTATGTATGGGGAAAAATATTTAACATATATAAGAGATAATTTTTTTAAAAATGTTACCTAAGCGTAAGCGTGTATTATGTGATCTCAAACATTATGTTCAACTTAAATTAAACAGAAAAAAAACTTTTTTTTAACTGAAAAGTTATTTTTGTATTTCTGCAGAATGATTAAAATATTTTTATTAAGTTTACAAAAAAAAATCTAAGATATATTGGAACTTTCTAAAGATATAGTTCCATAAACAATGAGTCATATTTTTGGCATTTTGCTATTTCGAGCATATCCTGGTACCCTTAACTGAATGAGATTCAACCCCAAATCCCTCTGACGAGTCAATAACAGACGAAACGCTGAATTCCTAATATTGATAAAACGACGTGGTTACAAACATCCACAACTACGCTCCAATAAGTGCCAATATAATTCCTCCACTATTTATATATTATTTGATAATGTCTTCTACTTGTATTGAGGTGTTGTTCTAGCTAAAAATGCCAATCTGGTTCGACGGAAGATAACCCGAATTGCAGAGGACAGACATCGTGGATTGTTACATCATGAGTTAAAGAGATATACGAATACAAAGTTTCACGCAACCAACGTAATAATGAAACACTGGCTTTGTTTGCATTCATTTCTTCTCGTGAGTCGTACATTTAATGAATAACATTGAAATACATATTTAGATACTTTACCCACATTGCAGCCTAGAAACAATTCCAAACCTATACACTTAATTATTATTCTGTAGGAAATTTTAAATATTATATGAACAAAAAATAAATCCTATAGTTATATCTTTTGCATGAAAATTTATTTGATTCCTTTACAGATGAGCCATCAATTATTTCTGTCAATATTCAACTGATCAGCGTGGACGATGTCAGCGATTCCAGAATGGTAAAATCATATGTATCTTTTTTTTAAACTTGTATGATCGAAATATATCTCTTCTAAATGGAAATAGAGGTGATAGATGATAGAAATGCGTTTTTTTTTATAAATTGCAGTTTTATCAAATATTTAGGATTATCAAATTATAATCAAATGCTTAGGATTTTTAATGAAAATATTTTGAACCCTCAAAATTAAATCTTTAATTAACTTTTATATTTCTCCAGCCGTTATCCAGCAACTTTTCACTGGGTATTCCATGATAATGTATGGCTATATGTATTGTGGCGTCTTGGACTTGGTAGCGTATTGTACGCCAGGCTAATCATTAAAAAAATACTTTTTTTGTGAGCTAAAATTGGTTTATTTCACTTTTTAACATTCAGAAGATTACTAGGAAGAGAAAAAAAAATCAGTTACAGGTGTTCGTTCCATTCAGTCAGCCGGTTGCATCCGTATCCCCTCCGCGCTTCTTATCCGGGCATCAGGTCTTCAGGATACTCAGTACGAAAATTAGATCGTCGAATTCCTAGTCCTACCGAGGCACTCGCCTCGTGCTTCCTTCTTGTTCCGCCGGATACTGTCTCAGGAGCCGATCTCGGGAGTCCGATCGCGCTTCTTTATTCGTCCGTCGGATACTGTCTTAGGAGTCGATCGGGAGGCCCTCGGATACTGTCTCAGGAGTCCATCACGGGAGTCCATCCTCTTTTCGCTGGTCGACCCTTTTATACTCCAGGGCGGATCCACTCCATGCCCCTCATCAACCCCATTGGCAGGCCTCAAGGTTTCGCATTCTGCACCTCGGTCTCGCTAGGTCATCATTGGTGCAAGGACCACAAAGGCTCGGGTCCCTCTCAAAAGTTTCCGGTGACAAGGGCTTGGCCGACATCTGGTTTCTCGAACCACTCACCGCCTTTTCCTCTTTTGAAGTTACCCGCCACCGTCTGCCGATCTTCTGAGTTGGACAATCACTGCCTATGGACGAAAATAATACTGTGATGCCCAACCATAGTGTCACCAGTTACACCGGTGCCAACAGTCCAGATGTCTGACCAAGCACAATGACGCAAACCACGTGCACGCCAGCTGTGGAGCGCATCATGAATAGGGCGATTTCTCCTTTGTGACTACGTCACAGTAATATGGAAACCCATTGGCACCCAGATCGGCCTCCACGCCATAGGTCGGAGGTTAAGACCCCAGGGCTGGGCAAGGCCGTCTCAGCCTTCAGTGGGTCGATAAATGAGTACCAAGTTCGATTGGGAACCAGAAGCTGGGGATTTCGCATCAGACTGACTACATGACCGGATCCTCAGTGCTAAGATGAAAACTGAGATAGGCTGTTGCGCTACTGATTTGCTATATATATATCTATATATATATATATATATATATATATATATAATATATAGTGAGGTGGACCAAGTATTCCAAAGGGCCACGGTGTTCAACACATTTTGTTCCACTTATGGAACAAAATGTATTGGGTACGTTCGAGGGAATTAGAGTACCATGTTGGAAGTTAGTTACTTGTGATCCCAACGATGCTGGGACGTCCTGTATAAGTTGAAGGGGAAAATATTTCACCAATTGCATTAATTTTGAGTATTAATCTTGATAACATTTTCTATTAGTAACGGAATTTCGTTAGTAATTGAATCAATTAACAGTTTATTGTAACAACTATTAAATTTTAAGCTTAATAAATCGAATGTTACAAACAATCTATTACATTATAAAAATTGATTCTTGCGTAAAAAAATACAAACATAAAAAAATTTAGTTGCACAGAACTTGTGTTCTTATTTATACTTCAGATCAAAGAGTTTATCTGATATAAATTCTAAAATTGGCATTCTTTGTGGTGCATGAGATATAGTAGGAAATTTCTTACTTCTAGTTCAGATCAAAGGTTCCATTTGATACGAATTCTAAAATTAGCAGACTTTGTATATCATATGATAATAATAAAAGATAATAAACTATTTTGAGCCGTTTTGGAAAATGATTCTATAAAAAAAAAGGTCTAGTGTTTCAACAACAGCTTTCATTGCAAAGAACGTTCAATGACCCAAGAATAGATATTACAGTGTCAAGTGATTTTTCAAAAAATAAAAATGTGGTAAAAAAAAAATGCAGATATTGAAAATTCAATTCCGATTTTGTTTCTAGTACTGAAAATATATGCTAAGCAAATATACTTTCGCAAAAATTAAGAAATTTAATTGGAAAAAAAATCTTTTACAGATTCAGTATCTGTGTTTATAAGATTTTCATATTTTGCCTTACATTTTTGGAAAACAGGTTACTAGGTTACCATGAGAAATCTTTTAAC
>BMAO01019380.1:27797-86169 GCA_019973975.1 Trichonephila clavata
TTTTTTCTCTTAATGAGGCTGCCGTTTGGTATTCCTACTATTTCCAGACCTAGTACATTCATCAGGGGCTGGTATACCTTTTTAGTGTGGCTCCATATAGGCGATACCAATTGCCGCCGGTAATTTTGATACCAAGTTTGACGATGTGAACTTGTTCTAAGAATTTAATTTGCCAAGAGCAAATTAAATTCCGGATTCTGGGGATGTGATAGAATTCTGAAAGAACTTTCAACCAAATACAAAAATGTTACGCGTTATGATATTGAACTTTACATCCATCTACGTGAGACTTGCCAGAAAAAACAGAAAATTATTTTTAAAAAAAGGTAGTGTAGTAAAAAATTTTGATTTTTTCTTCCGAATGCCAATATATTGGCACTTGTAATGAGTGAGAAATAGGATGATTTCTATCAATTTGGAACTTCTGAAGGAATTTTAATGCAAGAATATGCGAAATCACAATTTAACAATAATTTTTTTAATGGCAGTCTCCTTATTTTTTCAGAAAAACATTTGTACTTTTAGGAATATAAGACATTGATATAATATCCTTATCATGACCTTCTTTCATACTTTGCCTAAATAGCTTTAGGCATTCTATACAATACCTAGGCAAAGTATGCAATAAATCTCATATTTCATATTTTGCCAAAAAACATCCGGCATTGTATAGAAAGACTAGGCATTTCATAATTTGCCGGTAATATATATACAGAAATATGTTAAAATTCTGAGAAAGCTCTTCTTTTTTTAAAAAGTAAGGACATTCATAAAATTATAACGTTGATTAAAATGTAGAAATGGTGCAAAAATTTGATTTTAAAAATCGTACAAAATTTATTGTAACCACCTTCTTTCACTCAAAATTTAAAAAATTATTAATAAGCATTTTTAAAGTAATTTTAAATTAATGCACATTTATGATCCATTATGCGTGTAAGAAGTTATTGGAATAAGCGATCATGGATGAATAGGGGAACGTATTGTTGTGATTTTAATGTACGTAAATATTTCATAAAGAGATAATTCAATGATGCTTTATTTTCAGGTTGACTTTGACTCTGCGATGTCCTATGAATTTAGTTCACTACCCTCTAGATACACAACGCTGTCCTCTCATTATATGTCCTTGTGAGTATGAATGTTTTTCAATATTTAGTTTTTAAATTGCATGAATTATGTAAAGGAATTTTTCCTAGATTCCTAGATACTAGGGAATTTATCCTAGATTTCCTACACTTTTCCTAAATTTCTTATTTTCCTAGATGATTAATTTCCTAGATTAATTTACTAGAATTATTATTAGATTTCCTAGCTTCCTACTATCAGGATATTTATATTCCTACTACTATATTTCCTAGATTCCTACTGCCTGGTTGTCTTTATTCCTACTACTAGATTTCCTAGATTCTTACTGCCAGGTTGTCTAGGTTCCTAATACTAGAGTTCCTAGATTCCTAGATAGTATGGAATTTATCCTAGAATTCCTACATTTTCCCTAGATTTCCTACATTTTCCCTAGATTTCCTACATTTTTCCTAAATTTCTTACATTTTCCCTAGACGATTAATTTATTAGAATTACTTATTAGATTTCCTAGATTCCTACTGCCAGGTTGTCTATATTCCTACTACTAGATTTCGTAGAGTCTTACGGCCAGGTTGTCTAGGTTCCTGTACTAGATTTCCTACATTTTTTTTTTTCCTACATTTTCCTAGATTTCCTACATTTTCCCTAGATTTCCTACATTTTTCCTAAATTTCTTACATTTTCCCTAGACGATTAATTTATTAGAATTACTTATTAGATTTCCTAGATTCCTACTGCCAGGTTGTCTATATTCTTACTACTAGATTTCCTAGACTCTTAGGGCCAGGTTGTCTAGGTTCCTGTACTAGATTTCCTACATTTTCCCTAGATTTCCTACCTTCTCTCTAAATTTCCTACATTTTCCCTAGATTTCCTACCTTCTCTCTAAATTTCCTACATTTTCCCTAGATTTCCTACCTTCTCTCTAAATTTTCTACATTTTCCCTAGATTTCCTACATTTCCCTAAACGATTAATTTACTAGAATTATTTATTAGATTTCCTAGATTCCTACTGCCAGGTTGTCTATATTCCTACTACTAGATTTTGTAGAGTCTTACGGCCAGGTTGTCTAGGTTCCTGTACTAGATTTCCTACATTTTCCCTAGATTTCCTACATTTTCCCTAAGCGATTAATTTACTGGAATTATTTATTAGATTTCCTAGATTCCTACTGCCAGGTTGTCTATATTCCTACTACTAGAGTTCCTAGATTCTTACTGCCAGGTTGTCTAGGTTCTTAGTACTAGATTTCCTATATTCCTTCTACTAGGTTTCTTAGAATATTTCTTCGAGTATTTCATTGATATTTGCAAATACAATAATTTATTTTTACTTTTTCTAATTTTTAGATTAACCTTTTTTCTGCAAATACATTGAATGTAACTCTTAAAAGAATAATATCGCAGGCTTACGAAAATCCACGGAAATGGATCTTTGATGAAATGCAGATTTATAAAATTAAGAAGTTTTTAATTCAAAAAGATAGTAATGAATATAATTGATATAATTGTACAGAGTGTATTTTTTGGGTTTTCATTTATAGTGATTGTAATTAAAATCAAATTACATGTGCAATAATTTTTCTAATACAATTTCCAAAATTTAATTTAAAATAAATGTTACAATTCATAACTTCAGACTTATTTATTTGGGAATCGTTTCTTATTAAATTTGAAGAATGAACTATTCAAATGTAACTTCCAGAAAGCCAAAATTATATTAAAATTTTGAAAAGTTTCTAGACGTGGTTTTGGCTGATATTGTAAAATATGTAATTTAAATAAAAGTCATAATATAAGTATAGTAAAAATGGTTTAGTTTGCTAAATCCAGCAAACTAAAACATTTAAATATCTAAGCTAAAATATTGACCAGCATTTAAGTGATTTTTAAAAATATTTTTTTAAATTGTGCGCACTGCTGGAAAACATAATTTCATATCATTATCTATAATTTAAAATAGTAATAATAAAATATAAGCATGTAAATGATAAAAGGAGGGCTTGAAAGTTTTACTTTTACAAGTAATCGAATTTGGATTTCGCAATATTTCTAAGCTAGTTTTAAAGTTATTCTTTTAACTTACATTCACAATAAAATTCTTTTGAAATGCTTTTGTTTGAATCGGAGTACCTGGAATCTAAACACATTACTACTTTACAAGAAATTTCGCATTTTTTATATTCGATGAACTTATGCCCTGCCTTATTTTTTTAATGCTAGTCTATGAAGCGTGTTTCCGGTTGCCATGACAACTATTTCCATTTTGCTAATGAACTTTTTACTGTACACGAATAATTTATAAGCGCTAATTTACTAAAATTTCATTCATTCAAATGCTCTTTTAGTAGATTATTTGAGTTTCTAAATATAAAGCAAACACATATTTATGAATCCTCTAGCAGCTGCACATTTAAAAAATACGTACACAAATACTGATTACAATTCCATTAAATTGATTAACTTGAATTTTTAAAAAATTATTAGTTTTCTTAATGTTTTCCATAAGAAAAACGTAGTCTCTAAAATCACAATCTGATTAGTAAAGCACTAAAAAATTAAATAAAAAAATATTAAAAAACTTTTTTATTGTATTTCAGTGGTATTAATATTCAAAATCCATAAGAACGCTCTTAGCCTAATTGTAAAATAAGTAAGTCAATAAGTTGACTCAAATTATTTTTCTGAAAAAAAGGCGAATAGAGATTTTGTTCGGCAAAAAAGCTTTTTATACAACACACAAGCACGCTACTGAATTTTCAGCATTTATAACTCGTTAATGCATATTTATGAGTTTGTTGAAAGTATTAAGTTACAATGTTCATTATCTATATATCACAGTAATTACTTTAACTCTGTGCAAACTAATATACGTGTATTTGCTTAAAACTTAAAATATAATAACATAATATATGAACTTGCTTTTTCAGTTAAATATTGATACTTACTGTAAATAGAACTAGATTAAATATAGGTTAAAATTGTTAAAACAACAAATATATAAAGTACCTTAAAAAAGCCCTTTTCCCCACGACACATAAAATATTCTTAAAATTTTTCAGAAGTATTTTAAGGATGTTTAACATTAAAGATATTTATATATATATACAACAATTATAAATACTTTCAAGCAGCTAAAAATAATTTTCTACATAAAAATATTTTAGAATATTACACTAAAAGTCTTATAATGAATAGAAACAAATTCTTTAAGGTATCCGAACACGTTGAAAATGACCCAATTCAGTCAAGACAGATATTTTGTTTTTTATTTTATTGAATAGAGCAATCTTTTAATTTTACGAAACATACTTTGATTTGTTTCTACACTACCTAGAGGTCAAGTTACAATCCATTTTATAAATTTAGAAAAACCGGAAGTGGGTTTTTGATCTACCAGAAGTAGGCATTTAAATTGCTCAAAATCTATGATGTCGAGTCTGATAACTCAAAATATTACGAATGTATTCCTATAAAACTTTTGGACCCTAATATTTATGTTTTTCTAGAGAATGTACTAAAATATTTCTTATTTTATGAATACTTTTTGAGTTATGGCTTGTTATTTAAATAATGGTCTCATAAAAAACGTAACATTTCTTATTCTTATAATGTTTACTCAATCAGCTCTAAAATTTTCAAATTTTAATAAAAAAATTAAAATTTTAGTACATTTTCCAGATAAATTTATCTAATTTGTTTTAGTAATACTTTCACTAATATATGTTTATTACTTTTTTATCTAACTGCTTTGAAGTTTTTCAAAAATATTGCTAAAATCTCACTTATAATTGTAATTTTTGTAAAATCCAGGTAGTTTATTTTAAATTTTGATAATTAAATAGTAATATTTATTGGTATTGAGTCCTAAAAGAACATTTATATTGTTTTAGTATGCTATTTTGTTAAAAAATACTCCGAACGTGTTCGGATACCTTAATGTATACAAAATGCAAAATGAACCAAAACGAGTCGACTTAATTGATGCTGAATTAAAAGAAAATTCTGCAAATTCAATAAGAATAAGGTTTATTTCACCTTATTTAAAGTTAAAGGTATTTATATATGTTTGAAATAAATTACTAAAGTCTTTGTAGAGCAATTGGGCATAATTTAGACAAAACTTGAAAAGCCGGAAATATATACAGCATGGTACCGAATTACTGATATAAATTTTAAGGATAGATACAGGACATTGTAACAATCATTTATTGTTTTGGAATGTATGGTTGCAAGCGACGCGGTGAGGCGCAAACAAGGGAAATAAAGGAAAAGATAAATGGAATTATCCGTTGGTTGCATCGCCAGTAGGAGATGGCTACCCGCCGTTCAACATGATGCATCTCAATAGGGGAAAGTCGCATTCGCAATTATGCTGACGTCTACGATGGGAGACTCCCTCTCCCTTTCTTCTCCTTTTTAGGAAGCCTGGCTTGCATTCCTTTTCCGTTGTTGTTTCCATTGCCTTGGGGAGCAAAGGTTTTGGAGAGGGGAGGTTATTGAATGTGATGCCTCCCCTTTGACACCCCTGTGTCTTTTGCTTGCCTCTTCGAGAGTCCCGTTCTGTTGCCGCTCGTGTACCGGGCATTATTGCTCTTTCCAAAATATAACAACAACAACAAAATGTTTGGACCTTCGCTATCTTTTTCTTGCATTTTCCTCCCCTCCCTAATCTCGAATTCCCTTTAAGGAGTGGTTGCCCCGCTTCTCTTATTTCTTTTTTCATGTCTTTCCTGTCTCATTAGTTAGACAGCGTTCGTGTTTTTTTTGTTTCGTATTTGCAATGTTATACAAAATTGTAAAGTTTTCCAACTGTTTTATTCCCCCTTTCTCAAGAATTTTGTGGAGAGGGTCCCTCATTCGGAACCACTTTGTATACTTTTTTGTTTACCTTTATAAAGTTACATCTCGGTGGGCCGATTCACAGCTCGAAACCCCTTGGGTGTGCTCGATTCTCCCGAGTAAATAAGTAAGTAAGTAAGCGGTTATATCGTGAACTCCGTGAAACACTTTCGTTCCACGTCATCAGACATGATGCTGGTTATCGAAGAGCTGTATGCAGTCCAAGCATAGAAGAAAGCATCTTGAACGTTGTAGTCAGATTCAAGTATAAGAGCTATTGCTCATCAAGTAAGTGTGAGTCATCAGACAGTTTGTAGAGTGTTAAGCGAAAATCGCTTACATTTCTTTCATTTGCAGCGACTACAAGCTTTGAATCCGTCGGCCAACTTATCCGACTGCCAGTGGGTGGTACAGCAATGTGCACTGCAGCTGGACTTCATAGATCATGTGCTGAGCAGTTATGAAGAATTATTGTAAACGTTACACTTGTCAACGATGCTTTCAACAAACACTGTATCTTTCCTTTCGTCTCTTCTTTTTGTGTTTGTGCCTCACCGTGTCACACACTTGCGCTCATACTTTCCTATACAATGAATGATTTTTACAATGTCACGTACCAACCCCTAAAGAGTGTACCATGAATTCGGGACCACTCTTTATATCATTTAACCACGACATAATTGTGCAGAGACGAGCTGGTGATGTGACGAAACTGCGCCAAACGTGAATTTCCAGGAAGTACTTCGCTATGTACAACAACAGGTGTCTGATGGATATGACCACGAAAGTATGGAGTGGCGTTTTGCAAAGAAAGTTGAATAGCAAATGAATTACGTAGTCAAATACAAGTTGTGTACTAAGACGTCTTATGTCTTCTTGAGAGGGTTTGAGCCCCTATACAAAAGTGGGTCCGCTTGCAACTCTTTTTAAGTAGACAATATATAGCATACGTTGTCAAATCCTCGCACAAATGGTAGCCCTTAACATATAGATGTGCGTGACTCACAATCACTAAAACCTAGGCATAAACCGATTGATTACCACCTTTCATCTAAACGAGTAATGACAGTGCATGGTAGTAGGCCTGTGCATAGACACAGACTTGAACTACACTCATGTCCATAAATTAAGGATAATTCAGAATCACACAGAAATTGAACTCTAAAATAAAAATTTCACCTGTAGAATTATCACACACATCTTGAAGAAGAATATGCAAATTACAGGAAACCACCAGAGGGCGCGGATAGTACATCATAATGACGAGAGTGTAAGAGAGGGGTATATAAGGAATGGTGGCAAAGAAGTAAAATTGTTCACAAGCGCTTTAAAAGCCTTTCAGTGCAATAACCGCATAGTTATGGCACAAAAGAAGCATTTGGATGATTTTTACATGGTAGAATTATAGGACGACTGGAATGTGGACGTACCCAGCTGGAAGTATCCGAGGAACTAGGAATCGCCCAGAGTGTCATCTCCAGGCTTTGGCAACGATTCCAAGATGTAATGTGAGTAAATGTTACAGCACAGATTGCCCCCGAGTTACAACGCCGAATGAGAACCGGTATTTGGCAGTTACTGCCAAAAGAAACAGACGGAGCACAGCATCACACCTGTCTCGTCAGTTCTCTTCAGCTACCGGTACTACAGTTTCAAGGCAGACCGTGTACAGACGCTTAGGCCACATTGGTCTATATGCTCGTAGGCCTGTCAGATGTGTTTCCCTTACCGCAACTCACTGTCGCCTGCGATTAACCTGGAGTAGAGAGCATGCATTGTGGACACCGCAACAGTGGTCTTGTGGGCTGTTTTCTGACGAGTCCAGGTTCAGTTTGCAGTCTGATTCTCGCCGGACTTTCATATGGAGAGCGCCAGGTACCCGTTACCACCAAGAGAACACTATTAAACGACACCGTTACGGTGGTGCACGATGGCTCGTTCGGGAAGAAATTATTCTTGGTTCCAGAACTGACCTACCTGTTCAGAGTGTAACGATGACAGGCCACATCTATCGGGATGCTCTTCTGGAACAACATGTACGTTTGTTTCGGGGCGCCATGGGGGCTGAATTTCTGTTTATGGATGCCAACGCCCGTCCTCACCGTGCAAACATTGTAGACGAATGCCTTCAATCGGAGGATATCACCCGTATGGATTGGCCAGCATACTCACCGGACTTGAATCCAATAGAGCATGTGTGGGATATGCTTGGCCGACGAATTGCAGCCCGTCAACCCCCTCCAACCTGTCTACCGGAGCTTCGGAGGGCATTGCTTGATGAGTGGTGTAATATTCCCCAAGATCAGATTGATAATTTGATACTCAGCATGCGTAGGCGTTGTAAGGCCTGTATTGCATCGTCCGGGAGACATACTCCTTATTAACCATCATACTAACCATGTTATACTGTTTTTTGTATATAGGTTCTTATTTGAAATTTGCTCCAGGGAGTAAAAATCGCAATTTTTATTAATTATGTCAAACATATAGCATCTTTTTTGCTCTTTACCTTTTGTTTAATAAATAGACTTTACAAATAAGTCAAATTTGTTTTGCTTCTGTCTCTTTCTTTGCCTGAACTTCATTATCCTTAATTTATGGACATGAGTGTAGTAATTATGCAATCTGGCCAGTTTTGCAAATTGGCATACCGCTCAAAATTCTCATCTTCGTTTTTCTTAGAATAAGTTCAGAAACAGCATGCGGCGATGAAAATTATCTGGATCATGATTTTTTGAGGCTAAATCGAGTATAGGATAACCCTCCCCCTCCAGGTCTTGGGCCCAACTCAATTGACCCATGCCTTAAGACGACCCTGATTATTTATGAGAAAAAGTGTTTCAACCAAAGCACGGCGTTGGGAGTAGTGCATTGAGTTTCAGAATGACCAATAAAGTATGGCAGATATCCTTCGAGGTGAGCGCGTAGTTGTTGAAAAAACAATTAAGCATATACACATACTCGTGAAGTAGAATAGCCTCATAAGTGTGTGCAGTCAACTGCTGTAAGCATTAGCTTTGCATCCTTACGCATGGCCATATACAGAGAACTGGATGGAAATGAGTACGGGAAAGTTTGACACAAACTTATATCGCCTTAAAATACCATGTGTTTAAGCATTTAAGAAGGCATTGAATGGTTAGTGTGGTTAGTTTGTGATCGGCGGTGTGGGATGTTATGGAAATATGTGTGTATCATCAGCTAACGTCTTTCATCACGAAAAGTATAATAGAGTTTTTGACACTTGTATGAACAATGAGGGTGATTGTGTGTGTGTGTGCGTGCGTGCGTGTGTATATGTGTAAAGACGTGGTCATTGAGAGAGATTTCTTTATCTAGATCATCACTTTGACGATTGATGTTGCATATTTAATATTATTGAGGAGGCAGTCTTGTGGTTAGCTATTCTTGTTTATTATACATTGAACATGTAGACACATATGGACAGCATCACAAAGAAAACACACAACAAAAATACACAAACGCTAGATGTGGGCACTTACATGATTAATGACAAAAAACAGAAGGGTGGAATCTCCAGAAATCTCGGTATTTATAGTAAGCGGAAAATCACATGATCTGTGGATGGGTGGATAGATGTAATTAATTCAAACGTTTAGTTTATTATTAAAATGTGGGTCTTGAAGGGATGAACCAAAGATAATTAAAAGTTATAAGAGATTAAATTAATGGAGATTATTATATATATATAATGAGCTCTATCTAAGCTTTTTTACAAAGCTTCTTGATTGCTGTAGTGTTTATTTTGTAGCAAAACATCTATAGTTTTTCAGACACAAATCTATGTTTAACTTGAGAGTTCCTTATATAATATTACATCAGATAATGTCTAGGTCTTATATGATGTGAAAAGTTTTGAGCATCTTAATATTAAAAGTTTTAATTTTGTCTCAGTTATTTTCTTAGAAAATTTATAATTTCAGAAATTTTTTCAGCATTTTTGGGATATTCTGAATATACATCCTGTCATTCTGAACTTGACTAGTGAACAATGAATTTAAAATATCATAGATGTAACTGTTCATAAAATTATTCTCAAAAGTGTTTCTGTATACTAAAACTAAAGATGATGCAGGATTTCTCAGAAAAAATTAAACTAAAGTAAAATAAACAACAAAAAGATATATATATAATGAGCTCTATCTAAGTTTTTTTACAAAGCTTCTTGATTGCTGTAGTGTTTATTTTGTAGCAAAACATCTGTAGTTTTTCAGACACAAATCTATGTTTAACTTGAGAGTTCCTTATATAATATTACATCAGATAATGTCTAGGTCTTATATGATGTGAAAAGTTTTGAGCATCTTAATATTAAAAGTTGTAATTTTGTCTCAGTTATTTTCTTAGAAAATTCATAATTTCAGAAATTTTTTCAGCATTTTTGGGATATTCTGAATATACATCCTGTCATTTTGAACTTGACTAGTGAACAATGAATTTAAAATATCATAGATGTAACTGTTCGTAAAATTATTCTCAAAAGTGTTTCTGTATACTAAAACTAAAGGTGATGCAGGATTTCTCAGAAAAAATTAAACTAAAGGAAAATAAACAACAAAAAGGGAAAAAAACATTAGGTAAAAATATTTTGATTTTATTCACACTTTCCTCACTTAATTTTAGTGAAACCTAAATATTTTTTTTTCTAATGGAGCGGCGCATTGGTATTTTAAACCTTTACAGATACCAGCTCCATTCCCCAGGAGCTGGTATCACTTTTTAGAGCTCTACCATATAGGCAATACCAATTACAGCAAGCAATTTTGACGCTCAGTTTCCTCTATAGAGGGAGGGACCTGAGCTTTTGACGATGCAAAGTTGTCCTAGGGTTTAATTTTGCCAAGAGCATCCAAGCCAAACAGACACTGAAGGGATCTTTTACATGCCGTATAATATTATGATATGGCCACTGTCGCAACTTGAATGTGGCACATTTTCCCGAGTCAAAAATACACCAAAATACAAACCACAATCTGATTTCTCAAATATCATTTCTGACTATTTAGCACACAACTTACTTTACGTGTAGCACGCTGTTTATTTCGGTTTGAATCAAACAACTTTTCCTTGTGCTTATGTTTGGTATTTTTGTATGCATACTTCTATGTCAAAAGTATTTTTGATTCTAAAAATATCGAAATAAAATAATAAAACAAACTTAATCAGCATTTAAATTAACACATGAAACAGAAGGCTATGAAAATTAACATATCCCTAAAGGCATTTAAATTGACATACTCGTAATCGTATCGAGGAATACATTTTGAAAGTTTTAATTATTCATTTTCTAGATTCCCTACCAGATGATGAATTGGTATTACAATGGACAGAAAATGGAGTCGGAATGTTAGAAGCCTCTCAAGATGGCCAAAACAAATTCGAACTTCTCGCTCCTATTATCACACAACACATGTCGTTGAAGTATTCTGGACCAGGTATTTTTAGAGTATATTTGTAGTAATATTATACATAACATAATAATGCACTTTGTTGAAAATTGTAACTGATTATTTATCGTCTTAAGTTTAAGTTATCGTTATTCGCAAAACAGTTCTAACAACTTTTAAACTCAGTATGAAATTTTTTAATACGCATTAATTTGACTAAAGAAGAATCTCCGTGTAAAGGTTTAAAATTATGAAAAATAAAATCAATAAAAATAATGAAAAATAAGATGCTAAAAAAATACAATCCAGTGTTCATATGTATAAAAAGCCTACATTTTTAATAACAAGTTATTAATCTTCAAAAGGTGGATATATCATACGCAATTGAGATGCTATTCTTTAACTTAATGTTACCCATGGCTTTTTGTCTTCTCTTTTAAAACACGCATTTTACAAATTTTTCAGAAGACTTCCTACTGTAGCTCAAATGTGTACTTTTTAAATAAGTTACTTTTCTAGAAGTTACTTCTAACCTATAAGAAAATGCGAAGTTGCACAGGAGAATCTTTTATATTTTTATTATTTACATTTAGATCATCGTACAAATATAAACTAGTATCTTGTACCAAATTAAAATATATTTTCTAAATTTGTTTGGATACAAGCAATTTTTTTAATATTTGACAAGATAAAACATAACTTACTGAGATTCAGATCCACGAACGTTTTTTCTAGGAAAATCTTTTGTTTGCGTAGGGATATTTTTAGAGAAAAAAATAAATGCATGGCTTCTTGGCACGAGATAAACTAGCAGAGAAGAAATCGGCTGATTTAACTTGAAAATGTTTTAAATCCTTACATTCAATGCTCATAATATGGATTCCTTGTGATATGTGCTTATGGGGACATGGTACGATTTACGCAAAAAATTTTAGTTTAAGGATTTTTAAAATTTTTTTGGCTGATTTCAATGTGTGTATATTATGTTGAACAGATTTTGTGCTCAAAATTTCATAAAAAGCTAGCCATTTAACTTTTAAGGAAAAAATTTAAAATTTGTGAGATGATTAAATATGCTACTATACATTTACGTATATATATGAAATTTGATTTACAAGGACGCCAAACTATGTATAACAAAAGTTGGTATAGGTTTTGCGATAACATGATTGGTATTCGAACAATACTTCTTTTTATGAATGCTTATGGAAAATTCCTTAAAAAATATGTGTAAATTCTAAATTCAACTATTTTTTTTAAAAAATTAGCATTGCTTTAATTCAAAAATGTATGCCAACATTTGTCACATGTACTATTAGCAATAAGTAAAAAAAAAATTCAATGCATTGAGCACAATAGAAAAAAAAGCCTTAGCATTTTAAATAAAGAAAAACTAGCTATTTTAACTTTCAGGATGAATAAGTTTAAAGTTTTGATTTGCTATAGGATGTGAATAAAAACGAACGTAAAAGCTGTCATAATTCTGCATTTTTTAAGTTCAGAGCTTTCAAATTTTGGGAGGTTATAGAAAAGTATATAAAACATCATTTAGGGTAAAAAAATTAAATTGATTTTTTTACCAATTTTTGTCTACTGAATCGTACTGTGTCTCTTAATAAAACAATGATTAGTCTTAGAAGCAAAACACGAATCCTTGAAGGGATTCTTTTCATGAAAAAAAAATTACTTGTTGTTTCTGAGTTTGATATTTTATGCTTTGGAAAGATCGAGGTTTCAATTTATCTTTCTTAAATTCGCTAGTGTTTTTTTAAAAAAAAGCATGCCTTATTCTCAATCTTGCTGAAAAGTATTTTAAAGGCTTCCCTTTTCTGTTCAACCCATGCTAAAAAAATCTGTCTGATACGCAACCAAGCTCCTTTAATGTATTCTACTTTTTTCAGATACCTCTGGTAGCTTCTCATGTGTGAATGCTACCTTCTCTCTGCGACGTCATAATGGATATCACATGGGGTACTCATACACCATCACTAGCTTCATCGTCATCGTCTCGTGGATTGGATTCTGGCTGCCCGTGTCTGCCATGCCAGCAAGAGTGACCCTAGGCATCACCACCCTGCTGACTTTGCTAACCACGGGCAACTTCGTTAGATCCTCTCTTCCACCCATCTCGTACGTCACGGCTATCGATGTGTGGGTAGGGTTCTGCACCGTCTTCGTGCTTTTAGCTCTCCTCCTCTTGCCCATTTCACTTTACTTCACCAACAAAAAAGAGACACCGAAGATTAATTCGGTCTTTGTAAGCGTGGATAAGGTAAGTGTAAACTAGGAACTATGAAAATATAAAAGTCTACCACACACACACTTACTTTGACTGTAGCATCGATCTGTTTAAAAATACACAGAATGATAATTTCTTACCTCTTCTGTGCTTAATTTTGAAAATATCGGGGGGTGCTTCTCAATAGATGTAATAAATAAAACAAGCAATGTAAATAAAATTTAAAGTCAATTCCTACTTAGGTCAACAAAGAAAATTTTTATTTTATATAGTTCCTTTTTTTATTAAATAATTACAATTAATATAAATATGTATATACATTTGACAGGATCACAATATTAAGTGGAAAAATATAGAAAGCGGTTTTCCTTTCTATACCTGATGTTGGACTATTATTTCTATATTTGTTACTATTCATTCATTCATAAATCACATTCTTTGATATTAGGTCATCCCAGGTAGGATTCTAACTCACGACCTTTGGGTTAAAAGTTCAACGCGCTATTCATTGCGCTAGGGAGACACAACGAGTGATTTTCTTTTTTACATATGGTGTTGGACTATTATTTTTGTTGCTATTTATTTATTAATTAAATTTAATTAATGAATTAATATTTGGAAAAAACTGTATTAACATCAAGTGTCCTCCGCTACAATTTTTAAAAAATGTATTTAAACTTGAGTGTATGAATGAAAAGTATTTTATTAACAAATGAAAATTTGAGAATAATGTATATCAGGGTTTCTCAAATTGTGGGGCGCGCCCTCTAGGGGGGCGTGACAACCCTACGTGAAGGGTGCAAACATCTCTAAAGGTAAAAAATAATACAAATTTTTTTTTAATTATTAATTTAGGAAAGGAAGCAAAACAAAATATATTCTAACATAAAAAAATACACATTAACACTTCTAAATGTATCAGTACTGAACAATGTTTTTGATAATTAATTTATCAATACTAAATTAAGAACAAATTTAATAATTACCAGTGAAGCCATGGGCTTGTCATATATAAAAGTGTCTTTAGTGTTTAAGCAGGGTCGTCGTAAGACTCTTTGAGGCCCTGGGCCCCTATGAAAAAGTAGGCCCTACCTGAGATTTTTAAAAGTAGACAGTATATAGCATCCATCGTCAAATACTCGTTTAAACGGTGATTTGAAACAAATAAATGTGAATGACTCAAAATCTTAAAAGCATAGGAACAATCCGGCTTTACCGATAACCGCATTTCGACTAAATGAGTTGAATGATTGTGTATGAGATTGAGTTTATTCCTAAACATGGACAACGATCATCACACGTATATAATGCAGTTGTGCTGGATTCGAACCCGGAACCTCCTGATCCGTAGCCCAGTAACATGACTACTAGACAGATGTGATTCCCCCTGTCTGGAGGCGGTTACTGGCTTACTAGATACCACCACAGTACTCCCTTACCAGTGAGTCTTTAGATAGGTGAACGAACGAGATATTTCATTGTTATGCGAGCATGGGCGTTGTTACTATTGCGTCAAGTGAGTCTGACGACTTTGCTGCGTGGAGTAGGTCCGACGACTTTGCTTGTTCTTCTTGCGGGTAGATGGTGCCATGACACATCAGAAGGTTTCTACGTTTTTCTTTTCAGCCAAGGTCACGAATGTGCAGGATTAGAAAACCAGCGATCTATGGGTTCGTAAGCACGTAACATACCACTAGACAAAAATGATCACCCCTGTCTGGAGGCTGTTACTGGCTTACTTTAGATACCGCCGCAACAGTATTACAACTTTTGCCAGTTGATATGCAGCTTGAAATTCTTTTTTTTTTTGAGAATGTGTGAGTGAATATTTGACCATTAAAATTATACGATCATTACCTTATAAAAGTCGAGAAGGAACCGAGGCCCTGGGTCTGGTCTCAGTTGGCCCATGCCTTAAGACGTCTCTGTGTGTAAACATATTATTGATTTCAATAAATTCTTATTGTTTTGGGGGGGGCGATGAAAATTATGATTGAAAATTGGGTCGTAAGTATTGAAAGATTGAGAAGCCCTGAGGTATATATACAAATAAATAAATATAGGGAGAGTGTGAACCAGTGGCGCACACAAGGGAGGGGTGTTCTAGGGGTCCGGCTCCCCTTCTACCCTTGAGTAAATCCTTCGAAACACTGTCAAGGTGCTTTTGCTGCATTCTAAAGCCTTCGGAATAATTTTATGGATAGCAGTGCACAGAAGATATCGCACTTCGAAAAGACGTGTATTTACGTCCAGGGAAAGTAACGCTTTGGCTGAGCGAGACGTTTATATACGCCGGTGTCACTTAAGAGGTTAAAGTCGTTTCGTAGTTTAGCGTCAAAGTATAGTATTATTGAATTCAATACGTTGTTATTGTATGAGAGAGGGGGGGGGCGATGAAAATCATGATTGAATATTGGGTCGCGAATGTTAAACTTTGAGAAGCACTGCGTTCACCTTAAACCTTGTGATTTCTAGCTTTGGAGTTATCTGGTATTGAGTGGTACGAATGTAAACTTAGTTCACCATTGCGACACATCAGAACATAAACACAAATACGCTCCGATTTATTGTGGAACGCGCTATTTCTCGATTAGAAAGTGTAGCAGAAAATGATGAACAGCATGATAAAAATTTCTTGAGAGTGTTTCAAAGTGTTGAAAACAGATTTCACTGTTGTTTTTCTGCAATTTTTGGCCTTTAACTAATTAAAAACCGATAAGGTTGTCTTATCCGATAAGGCAACAACGTTTCGCGGTGGAAGGACTTTTAACACAGAATGCCGCAACTGCCGAATGACTTAAGAATCATGCAGTGGGATACTGGGTTGCTAATATCTTTGGTACTCAAACCCATTTTTATTATGTGTATTACCTTTTTTCCTTTTACCAAACATATATTTTGGTTCAATTTTGCACAATTTTTTAAGTACTGTACTTTAACTATAATCTCCCTGTGTTTCGTATGTACTTTTTGTAATTTGTTCCATTTACTAAAAATATCGAAAAAAATTAAACTTATGCAAAAATTATTCAATATTTTTAAATACAGCAATCTGAAACAAAACATACATATCAATGTATCATTTGCTGCTCATACGGTATAGTGATTAGTGACGCTAACTGCAGGGACTGGGCTCGAATCCCAGAGAAGACATGAATGTGTTGTGATCCTTTCTTCTTTTCTTCGTGTTCTAAGCTCCCGTGTGGTACATTGTGCGGTGCACAGGGTTTATAAATGTTCTCAATTAAAGTATATATACTATTTTTTGTGAGTTTTATATTCGGAAGAATAATAATACCATGTAAGAATTGTTTTTAAGTAAAAATATAAATTTATTTAAAATGATAATTTCATAAATTCATCCAAAATGAGTTCCTGGAATACATAGAATAATAAAATATATATGTTGTGTGTGTTGTTCTCTTTCTCTATAACTGTTTAATTCAAATTTTAGGTTTTCTTCGAGGAAAATAAACGACAAGTGTGAAAAGAATATCTTAAGGAACAATTTTTTAAACAAATAGGAACAGGCAATAATAATTCATTTTTTTTTTTTTTTTGCTAATTTTTTCTTGGAAGTTTCGAAAAATCTATAAGTTATGAATTCAGTTTTAAACTATGGCAACACAATCAGGATCATTTTGTTTTCTAGTATTTATAGTTAATGTACATATAATCAACAATAAATATTAGGAAAAAAGGAATAATTTGTTTTAAGCATAGAACTAATAAGTTAATTATTGATTGAGACCTTTCATCTCTATTCTTTTTATAACTTTCTGTCAAATGTTTGCAAAATTAACAATGTTATTTATTCAGCAACAACAAGATAAATAAATTATAAGAAAATTATGCATATCCAAGACAGGTAAAACAAGAAAAAATTTATTGCTGAATGATCAATACTAATAAATACACGTGGCAAAAAAATAAACTTGTTTAAAATGTAACAAAATTCAACTATTCGTTCGAAACAGCCTTTTGCGTGTAACAATTTAAAGATCTTACTAAAAAAGTCGATAAAAAAACTCTGTTACTTGCTTATTACAAATAATATATATTTGCTATGTTTATTTAATGTGTTGTTTTGTTAAAATTAACATTTCTCAGTGCAGTACACCTAATTATTTGGGATTATTCAAAATGGTGGACTGTGTCATTTTACTTCAGTTTAGCGACGAGATTTATATATACCAGACATGGAACTTCACTTTTCTCTAGCTTTTACGTCCCAATTATTTGTGGATTATAAGACCCAGTAACATTTACAGTACAAGTTTTGGACCCTGTATATATCCTCATAGCCTAAATATTTAATCATGTTTACTTTCTTTTTAGCTGTATGTGCATGGCATGTTTTGTTATTTGCTTTCCTTTCTGGTATTGCAGTTTTAATGGCCCGTAGTGTATTCACAGATATCTAAGGAAAAGGTCATATTAAGCTTGTACTAGAGGTTAAACATAATATAACTGAAGGGAAATATGATGAATAAATATCTTTAAACGTAAATCAATTCACGAAATTTTTCTATGAAACACTGCGCCTTTAAAACCCACTCTCTATATATCCTTCACTAAACTATTTTTTTAACACTCTTCTATAAGTTTCACTTGTATGCAACGAAATCTTTGAACTCGATTTTTACCCACTTTAAAAGGTCATATTAATTCGAAATTTTGTACACTTGTCAAGGACCGATGACAATACAATAATTTCATAATTTTGTTCTATTTTCCAGAACAAGATCATCAGAAATAATTATTTCCATATTTGGCAACTAAATACATATACCACTTCCAGATTTGGCGACTTATTGCATATACCATTTTCAAATTTGGTGACTAGTTCCAGATTTTCTGACTGATTCCAGAATTAGCGACTAAAAGATTAAGGTTCAATTGTAAAAAGTGAAGAAAAGTGTAATTGTAGAAGCAATTGAAAAAGTTTGTTTTATTTGTATATGGTTAATACAAACAAAACAAACAAAAATCAAAGTGTTCTTTATGTGAGAAAAAGGAGGATGGGTGTGCGTCAGCAATTTCTTACCATAATATAAGCAATTGTCTAGTTTTTCTGAAAATAGAAATAAAAAAAAGTCGTGCATATGAAAAAAATTATGTTCTAACTGCTAAATATCTTTTATTTTCAGAAAGCAATACGTTTAGAAGTGATGATGCGAATTAACATTATAGCAATACTTTTAAAAGATGATAATACGATTAACATTTAATATTTCTTCTAAACACACTTTTATTAGTTTGACGTGTACCTATAGAGACTGAATCTTTGAAATATAACGAAACCAGACTCATCTGAGGCCCCGTTAAAAGAGAATAAATACCCTTCAGACCCATTAATTAATATCCATTGCAGAGCAAGACTAATTCCAGAAGCCACGTAATCCGTCTCCAAATATCAAACTGAAGAATAAATTCAACAATGAATACATAATAGTTAAAAAAAATAATAAAAACGCGCTTTTATTGTAGATAGAAGTAAAAAATAAAAAATAAATTATAGTTTTAAAAAAAAACTAAAAACACGCTTTTATACTGAATCAAACTAAAAAGTAAAAAAATAATTCATAATATAAGAATAAAATGATTAACGAGAAAATTAATGCCATTGTGGAAAAAGTGTGGGGTGCTTTGTACTACATTTTTACTCTAACTCAGCATTTCGGAATAGAACTACAGTAGAACATCGTTTATCCGAACTTTTATTATCCGGAGAGTCAAATATCCGAACCAAAGTGTGGATACGTTTTCGAACAGTGCAATGCTCAACAGTTCTTTCCTGTGCGGCCAAAAGTGACGGGAAAACCCAAGGTGAGGGAGATTTGGAGAATTGGCAGTTGTGTGATTTTGTAAACATCTGCGCGGAATATTAGATCAGTTTGTTTCCAAATGAGGGGGTGTATACTTGCTCTTTTGTTAAGTTTTGTTGATGTATAAATCTGGATGGCATGCAATGCAGCAGACTATGGATTTCAAATGCTAAATAATGACGAGATTGTGACTTCCGTGCAAGAAGAATCCAACCCTGGCGACGATGAAACGGATAAGGCCGAGGACTACAACAATGAAAGTAGCAAGGGTCCATCACATTATGACGCATTTTTCTGCGTTCGAGACATATATGGAGAGTCTCAGAGTGCTGTCCTATTCAACTACTGCTGCTGAAGAGAATCAGAGACCTTGCAGCGAAAAAATGCAGGTGTACAATGGTACAGCGAAAAATAAGTGATTATTTCCCACAATCAAGGTAAAATTGCAACATTTTGCACCTATTTGGCTTTCTCTTCAAGCACTTTTCAGGCATGGGATGATTTTCAATATTTGTATAGTGTCCAGTATCATATACTGCACGGATCGCATTCGATTTTCGGTTATCCGAACAATCGCGTATCCGAACGGTGTCTGGTCTCAATTGATTCGGATAAACGACGTTCTCTGTAGTAAGAAATTATAACAATTAATACAGAGCACCGAACGCTTTTACCCCAATGACATTAATTTTCTCGTTCATCATTTTATTCTTATATTAAGAATTTTTTTTTTAGTTTTTAGTTCGATTCGCTATAAAAGCGTGTTTCTTAGTTTCGTTTAAACTATAATTTGGTCCTATACTCTCAAAGACTGCATATCTATCTTTTTATTTCTCAATCTCTGTTTTTCTAACTTTTTTTTTCTTTCTCTCTTTTCTGTTTCTCTCTGTCTAACATTACTCCAGCTTTCTTAGAATAATGTACAGTTTCAAACATTTTCTAATACTGATCAAAGCAGACATCTTTTGACAATTTTACACGTGAAATAATATGCCCTTTTCTAATCCTTTTAGATACAGCGCTAATTGATCAATATGTTATTCAATAAATAAAACTTGTATCTTTTTTTAATGCTTTCGTACCATAATCTGATTTGCTTAGGATTTTTTGAACCCTAAATCACTTTCGATTTTTTGAAGTTAAATGCTGTGAAGAATACACGATGTATTGTTATCCCATTTGGAGCAAATTTTTGAAAAATGACTCCCAAATCTTGCAGCAGCATTGCATCTCTAGAATCTTATCGATAACTATTCAAAAAAATACTTATTGTTATTTATTTTCTTTAAGTAATCACTTTAACTGTAAGAAACAGAGATTATCTATTATCTCTCTTATCTTTATATATACACTGCTACACTGTAAATGCAACGCCCTGAAGGAAGCACGCAAATAACATGAAATTTACCACATGCATTAGCGGAGGTGAGATATGCAAATGATTAGAATTTTAGCGCAGACACACATCACACACGCCTGTGGTGCCACCTCAAAGCGCTATTTAAGGCTTGGAGTTTTCGACGATTTCAAGTTCGGTAATTGTGTTTTTCTTGTGTTTTTTTTCAAAAAACGACCAGTTATGTCTCGTAGAAAACAGCGATCAGCTTTTGATCAAGTATCCGAGTTCGACAGAAGAAGGATAGTGGCCTACCGAGATTGTGGAATATCTTTCAGGGAAATGGGTAGTCGTGTTGGACGAAACCAAACAACTGTAATGCGGATATGTGACCGTTGGTTGCAGGAGGGTACGATCGGCCAACGTGGTCGATCGCAACCACCTCAGTGCACCACTTCACGTGAGGACAGGCAAATTGTGCGCATGGCAGTGACGGATCTCTCAATCACATCAAACCATATCACAGCACATTGAGTCTGTAACGCTTCATTTAGTGTCTACGCGTACAATTCGACGACGTTTACAGCAGAGCGGTCTGTCCGTAAGACGTCCATTGCTCGGTCTACCCTTGACACAGAACCACAAACGTCTCAGCCGCCAATGGTGCGATGAAAGAAGGATGTGGTGGCAGAACGGAATGAAGTTGTCTTTACTGACGAGTCACGCATCTTTCTGCAACACCACTATGGTCGGATTCAAGTCTGGAGACACCGTGGAGAGAGAGGATGCTGGATAGCTGCGTTATGCACCGCCACACTGGTCCTGCACCGGGTATTATGATATGGGCGGTATTGGATATCACTCTCGCACTCCTCTAGTACTCATTGCCGGTACTTTAAACTGCCAGCGCTACATCTCCGAGGTTTTGGAGCCAGTTGTCCTTCCTTACCTGCAAAGCTTGGCCACAGCCATATTTCAACAGGATAATGCGTGACCACACGTGGCACGCATTGTCCAAAGGTTCTTCGTCAATCACCATATTGAATTGCTTCCCTGGCTGGCTCGCTCTCCGGATCTTTCTCCGATAGAAAACATGTGGTCCATGGTTGCTCAACCCCCAGCTGCCACACCAGATCAACTTTGGCAACGTGTGGAAGCTGTTTGGTCTGCTGTACCCCAAGAACACATCCAAAGTCTCTTTGAATGAATGCCGAGGCGTGTGGAAGCGGTGATCTCCAACAATGGCGGTACTCTGGCTACTGATTCTGGCAGGAAACACACTTCACAGAAGTCTATAAATTTAATCATTTGATACTTGGTCAACTTGTTATCTACAAAATAAATTTTGTTGTGCTATCTCTTGTCTTTCTTGGTGTTGCATTTATGTTGGCCAGCGGTTATTGGTAGTATATAGGTCATACCATTTTTTTATTCCTTCTTTTATCTTTTATGCACTTAATGTAGGCGAAAAAATATTTCATTATCTGGTGAAGCTATCCGATAAAACTATTAGTAATAAAGTTACATATTCTCACGATGCTTTTTCAACGTTTTGAAGTATATCTGTTTTCTTCTTTGTATCATTACGTTAAAAAATTCATGTAGTATCATAAGCTGCCTTGGAAGGCATATATCTGCATGTTTTAATTAATTCTTAATGCGCGTTTTCCTGACTAAGCGGTTAGTAAAAAAACAGCTATTTCGTGTTCTATCATTATCCCCCTTACTCTGACGTTACTAAAAAGAGATTTTCCAAAATCAGGAGTTTCTGAAAGTGGGTTTGTACCTCTTAAGGTATCCGACTACCCTAAAATTGGAATTCTGCCAAAAACCAACAAATTTTTCCATGATTTTACTTTATAGGCTACTTATTAGCTTTGTAAAAATACTAAGTACATTATTTTTCGTTCGCTAGAACAGAAACTACAAATATTTTAGTAAAAGTAGATGCCATTACACTCTTTAAGCAAGATGTCATACTTTAAAACGCGTTTTACTCAAAGTGTGTGTGTGTGTGTGTTTTTTTTAAAATACTCAAACGGAGACAGCGATTGCTCAAAAAGTTTTAAAAATAATTAACTGAATTTTTTATGCATGTTCTGTACAATAGTAGAATTGTTTTAACCTTTAGATTTATCAATCACTGTTTTATTACAAAATTTACAGTCCTATATGTTAGTATAATCACTGTTTTTTTAAGCAATTTCATATAACAACTAAGATAAAGTGCTGAAGTTTTTGGAAAAATTAAAGTATCTCTAATGTTAAAGGTCATTTCAAAAATGAATAACAGCAACACATCAGAATTGAAAAATTGAAAATTCGTTCCTAAACTTTTGGTACAGAATGGGCCGCGTTTATTTATTTTTTTTAGTTTTTACCAATTTTTCTCACGCACATTTTAGTAACAATAATTTTTTTATCTTCTTAATTTTAGCCTATTTTTCTTAAAATGTAATAAACAAATTAAAAAATCACAAAAAAATCCCCATATCACCATTTTTTTTTTTTTTAAGTTGTCGTAAGTAGTCGGATACCTCAACTGCTTGAAAAATACGATAATTTTTTTTCCCAGCAAGTATTTTTTTCTCCCCCTCACCTCGAATTTTGTTTAATGTTTTCCAATTGTTGTTGAAGGCTTTCATTACCCTTCAGCACCCACCAAAGAAAAGTTTTGGTCATTTTCAAACACTCTAGTATAGAGAGCAATATATTGTAATATACAATTTGATTAGAATTAACGAAATTTAATCTCTAACGCAGTGTCTCGTGTCATATCTCCTATACTTATACGCCTAACGGGCTTTTAACTTTCTAAATTAAAGATCGAGACATGTACTTAAACAAGATAATTGGATGCCCAAAAAGCTACTACTAGACAATTTTACGTTAATATAGACTAAATTCATGTGACGTCATAATCACATAATAATTTCAAACCACGTGTTTTTAGCCAATCAAGTTCAAAAACACATGTGACGTCATTGTCGCGATAAATACAACTATTTTCAGCAAATCAGTTCATGTACTTCGTTGTTGCCAAATGACGCTTTTTACAGAAACTTTTTTTTAAAAAATTAATATTTGTCACTTTATTTAAAAGTACATGTATAAAAAAGACTTTTTTTCTTTGATTTTAAAATCTTTTTACAGAAATTTCTTTTTATAACTCTTGAGAATCTTTACCCAATTATGCAATTTGAGATTTTACCTAAGTTTTACAAATATAATAAAAAGTACGAGCTATATATATATATATATATATATAGTTTATTGCCCGTTTTGAATTCAATGTAGAACACGTGTTTATATTATCATGTGACCGTCATGAATCTAGTCCATTGCGCTTTATTTTTCTCCCGGAAAATATATTCTGAATATAAATTCTGTTATTTAATATTAGATAAAGGCACCTTGAAACTATTGGAAGTTTTCTAATGAAGGAAAAACCCAGTGTAGCAATTGTGTTTTAATTAATATCATAAGTACGACATCAACCAAGATAGCATATAGTATGTTGTTAGAGTTAAGGATTTTTAAAATCGGCGTGATCTTTATATGTATAATGTATCAAATTGTAGCCAATGTGCCACATTCTGTCATTTTATGCAGAAAGTTTTCGTCTTAATCTTGTTTAATACTACTACATGTTACCATGAAATGTACTTTCAAAAAATTCTCTTCCGTCTAAAAGTTTTAAAATGCTTTTTTTAATAATGTGTTTTTGTTTTAACAATTTTACAATACAATTCAGTTTTCTAAAATTAATTAGTCTTCAACTTACTTTTCTGAGTGCATGCGAGTAGTACCGTCGACCAATTTCGCCAAGAGAAAAGACATCGCCAATTAAAATAATGTCGCCAAATTGTGCCATCGTGATAATAATTATGATCAAATCGTCCGGAATGGTGTCCATTATTGACCATATAAGGTGACGACTTTTGATTTGACAAAATTGATCGACGGTATAATACGGAAATACCATTTTTTGGAATATTTTTTTTTCTTCTTAAAGTAACATCTGCATTCAATGGCTATTACGAAAAATTATTTTTTGAAGATATTATATTTTCTTGCCTTTTTTTTCTTGCAGAGAAGAAAAGTACACCCATCATCCTATGGGAAATGTAACGTCTGCGGTGGTATACGAGGAGTCAACCACAAAGAGCAGCACCATGTAGATGTGGACAGCAAGTGCAGAATTCTTTTCCCTTTACTTTTTGTAATTTTTAATATCACATATTGGACCTACTACCTGTCGTGAAAATTTCTTTGACTCAATGAAAACATATTTTTCAAGAAACTATTGAGAGATATACGATTAGTAGAAAAATTCCCCAAATTTTCACAAAAAGGCGGGTAACCCCCTATTAAATTCTTTTGAAAATTTAAGATCAGACAAAAATTATTTATATAAGAATAACTTTAAACATGTTAATTCAGTTCCTGTAATCAATCACTGTATCCTTATATATTTTGTAAATAAATTCCTAAATATCAAATTGTGTGGTGCTTTGTCTCCGTTACGCACGCCTTCAATAAAAAAAATCGATTAAAATATTATGAATGAAATATTCAATTTCTTAATTATATATAAGTATCATTTTGCTGTATTCAAAATTTTGAGATTAAATGGTTTTTAAAGAGAAATTTTTCATTTGCATTCGTACTGTTACATAAAACTATTCTAAAAAAATTTTTTTTTCGAGTCATCTCCCAATAAAATTAATCCCATTTGGTGTACAAGCTCCGCTACTTAGTAAAAAAAATAATGGACACTTATGTATTATACCGTTGACCAATTTCGTTAAGCCAAAAGACATAGCCAAATAAAAAAAAACTTTGACAAGTGCTGTAAACGTTTCCCACCATGCACAAAAGATCTGATAACAACCACAATATTTAGATAGAACAAACTTCTTAGTTGTATTCCAAATCGTGACAAATGAATCTTCGTAATGTAGACGGCGCCACAAAAATTCGCATAAATACGAATCTAAATTCCATCGTGCATTTCTGCTATGTTTCTCAATTCACCATTTTGCAAAACTCCTCAGACTTTTGGGTACTTACATATTAGGCCATATTTTTAGTAGTACTAACTCCACTGTGTTCTGTTTCGTAAAAAAAAATAGCTCCTCAATTTTTATCACCAATTTTCCCTGTTGTGCACTCATTGCGGGATCTAGTGCGCATTTTCACCTTCCTCCCTTGTGGTGAGTGAGTGAGTGATTTTGGGGTTTATTGGCGCAAGAGCCGATTTCGGCTATACTGCGCCAAACATTTGTTTTAATATCTGTGGTCTAGACGGGAAGAGAGAAAGAAAGAATGAATTGAATGACAAGAAAGAGGGTCGAAAATAGAGAAGGATCACTAGGGTACCCCGGGTTCGTGAAGCCCGTGTTTACCAAAGACAGTAAACCCCGTGGGAAAAGGAAAAGATCACTAGGGCACCTCGGGATTGTGACACCCGTACTCACCTAAAGAAGGTGAGCCCCCTGAGGGGCCTCCTTGTGGTACTTCAAAAGTAAATCGCTGGGTGGGTGAACAGAGTTCCTATTTCTTCCGAGCTTTAACCTCCAATTGTTAGGATTTTGAATGACTGTAATGTTTGACTCTTGCCCTTTGTTATATATATATACATATATATATATATAATATATATATATATATAATATATATATAATATTTAAAAATACTTTAGGAAAAATAATAAAAATATGACATTAATATTAAATGCCTTAAGAGCTTGAAAAAGAGCTTCAAAAACAGCGCAGAGCACTGAAAATGAAGTCAGATTCAAATCAGTGGGTGGAGCACTTGAAAAGTGGAGTTACTCTTTTCCTGTGTGTGTGTTCGTTCGATTGAATTGAATTGGAATGAATAAAGATGTCATATTCTGTTGGTGAAAATCGTTGAACTTTATTCTATATTTAAAATTAATTATTTCGTGAGCTATCGACACCTGTACATTCCTCTTCAGAACAAAAGAAAATATAACAAATTAAAAAACAATATTATCATTTTCTAGCATGTGCGATCAATTTTATTGTGCTTGAAGATGCACGGAATGGTATAATGTATAAAAGGTTATTGTTTTCCAGTGTGCTCTAAGTTATTGTGTAATGTGTACAATATGTACTTTTTAAAAATACTTTAAAATAATTTTGTACCTGTGTACACTTGTCGTTTTATTTCATAGTTTAAAATTTTAAATTTGTTAGAAAAAAATTTATATTCGTGTATTTTGGGATTTTTTTCCTACCTTCTTGGTAATACGAAGTTTTTTATTGGTCCCTTCAACTTCGAATGATCGAGAGTCGATTATATTTCGTTTATGTTTCAGTTTTTTTCAAAATACTGTTGCATTGATTTATCATCTTATTTGACACCGATAATTGTTTTTTCAACATTATATAATAATTAAAATATCGCAAGATAGGGATCATAAATTCCCAAATTTCGTTGTACCTGCCCGTCAGTTGACTCTGAAGACTTTTAAAAGGTTGGCAAATAAAGGTAGTGGGTTAAGAGAACCGGGACGTTCTCAAGAACGCAAAACAAGTAAATTTTGATTTTCAAAGGACCATTATTTTCAAAAACAAAAAGACTCCATAAATAAAAAAAACTTGTCTCACACAATATATATACTTTTCTTAATATACTATAGCATCAAATTTTTAAATGTGTACAATATTTTTAGAAATATAAGAATTTGAAAAAGTACACTCCAAAAGGTACTTTCGTGTACATGCGTACATTAGGTAACTGTATTTTTCCTTTTATATAACATATAAAACCACAAAACATGCTGTTTTAGTTACAAAAGTGTACTTTTATTTAAATGCTCTATTTTTTTATTATTGCATCGCATAAAAATTTTTTTTTAAAAATTGAATCTTAATTTTTTGAAATTTTGATAAAAACGGCAATTTTTTTTTAGAAAATTGGCAATAAAAATAAAAATACTAACATTTTAGGAATTAAATTAGTAGAATTAAATGTATTATTACTATACAAAAGCTCATACTAAGTTTCACTAACATATAATCGATAGATTTTTCTAAGGATGCACCTAAAAATTAGGAAAACACATTTTTAGTAATATGAAAAAACTGAATAAAATGGTACTGCTTACTAAAACTTGATATTTAAAACATTCCAGATCTGTATTCATCTTACATGAGCACTTTTAAAGCATCCTTTTTTCTTTTATTTTGTCTTTCTATAATTTTGGCCCTTTTGCTGGATTTTTGAATAGTCATCTCAGCTTCACGAAGTCTAACTTTGAAAATTTTTCGAAGGCCTTCACAAGTGTGAATCCAAGGATTTATTTTTAGTTCGCTTAATACTTTTTTTTTACAGGGGCACCTTCATTAAATCATATCACCACTTCCATTACACCGATTTGCAATTTTTTTTTTGTCAACAAATGGGGTTTTTTTTCGCGACTTGATTCTATTGAAGTTTTAATTTGGATTCTGGATACGATCATGCAAAAAAAAAAAACATTTTAGTAAAAGTTCTTGTGCAGTAAAGTCTATAAATATATGTTTTAAAAATTACGTATCTGTTTGTAATTATATTTTTAATCTTAACAAGAACTGGTTCTGGGAGGAAATGTTTGTAGATGTAATTTTCAACAGATACAAAAGTCATTTGTTGTAACCGCAATAGCTGTTGCTTACATTTTAAAACTTCAATTACTCGGCTATTAAGCTTTAAACCTATACATGTTATACATTTTTGGAATCAGCATTAAATTTACTTTTTTTTTAAAGATAAAAATCAAAAGAATCGATTTTCCGAAGGAGAAAAATGAAAGTTAAGAACGTTTCTGAAGGTTAAGAACGGTTAAAAAGCAAATAGTGGATGCAATAGCTGGAGAACTATTAGCTTAGCAATCCACACAGTACTTTTTAACAGGAATATGAATGCTTGCAGTGAATCAGTGACGTAACGGAGAATATTAGGGCTCCCCTTGAAAGTCGGATTTTTCCTTTAATACACTCTTGTCCATAAATTAAGGATAATTCAGAATCTCACAGAAGTTGAACTCTTAAGTAAAAAATTTAACCTGTAGAATTATCACACACATCTTGAAGAAGAATATGCAAATTACAGGAAACCACCAGATGGCGTGGATAGTACGTCACAATGACGAGAGTGTAAGAGAGAGGTATATAAGGAATGGTGGCAAAGAAGTAAAATTGTTCACAAGCGCTTTAAAAGCCTTTCAGTGCAATAACCGCATAGTTATGGCACAAAGGAAGCATTTGGATGATTTTTTACGTGGTAGAATTATCGGACGACTGGAATGTGGATGTTCCCAGATGGAAGTATCCGAGGAACTTGGAATCACCCAGAGTGTCATCTCCAGGCTTTGGCAACGATTCCAAGATGATGGTAATGTGAGTAGATGTTACAGCACATGTTGCCCCCGAGTTACAACGCCGAATGGGGACCGGTATTTGGCAATCACTGCCAAAAGAAACAGACGGAGCACAGCATCAGACCTGTCTCGTCAGCTCTCTTCAGCTACCGGTACGACAATTTCAAGGCAGACCGTGTACAGACGCTTAGGGCACGTAGGCCTGTCAGATGTGTTCCACTTACCGCAATTCACTGTCGCATGCGATTAACCTGGAGTAGAGAGCATGCATTGTGGACACCGCAACAGTGGTCTTGTGTGATGTTTTCTGACGAGTCCAGGTTTAGTTTGCAGTCTGATTCTCACCGGACTTTCATATGGAGAGCGCCAGGTACCCGTTACCACCAAGAGAACATCATTAAACGACACCGTTACGGTGGTGCAGGATGGCTCGTTTGGGGAGGAATTATTCTTGGTCCCAGAACTGACCTGTATGTTCAGAGTGTAACGATGACAGGCCACATCTATTGGGATGTCATTCCGGAACAACATGTACGTTTGTTTCGGGGCGCTATGGGTGCTGAATTTCTGTTTATGGATGACAACGCCCGTCCTCACCGTGCAAACATTGTAGACGAATGCCTTCAATCAGAGGATATCACCTGTATGGATTGGCCAGCATTCTCACCGGGCCTGAATCCAATAGAGCATGTGTGGGATATGCTTGGCCGACGAATTGCAGCCCGTCAACCCCCTCCCACCTGTCTACCGGAACTTCGGAGGGCATTGCTTGATGAGTGGTGTAATATTCCCCAAGATCAGATTGATAATTTGATACTCAGCATGCGTAGGCGTTGTAAGGCCTGTATTGCATCGTCCGGGAGACATACTCCGTATTAACCATCATACTAACCATGTTATACTGTTTTTTGTAAATGGGTTCTTTTTTGAAATTTGCCCCAGGGAGTAAAAATCGCAATTTTTATTAATTATGTCAAACATATAGCACATCTTTTTTGCTCTTTACCTTTTGTTTAATAAATAGACTTTACAAATAAGTCAAATATGTTTTGCTTCTGTCTCTTTCTTTGTCTAAACTTCATTATCCTTAATTTATGGACATAAATGTATTTTGACCTAGGGGTAAGTTGTGTGCTGTCGAAACGGAAGGTACTTAATTTATGGACATGAGTGTATTTTATAAATTGGTTAAATACGTACTTGGCGTCAGTCAGGCTTTGGACCTCCTAAAACCCTGCCCCCTTCCTTCCTGCAATGCTGAGGTTGCGAGGGTATGCGTTGAGCCGCAATAGGGTTTAGAGCCCCGGAATCCCGGTTGTGACGGATCTATACGGTCTTTTGATTAACCTTCTCTATTTTTCCTGAAATAATTTATTTATTTCAACCAATCTTCACCGAGAGCCAGACGTGATTTATGCAAATAAGATATATTATTTAAGTTTGGGTTTCGCGAGTTAAAAGAGTTAAGTAAAGGGAAGAGATAGAAGAGTGAAGTTAAGTGAAGTAAAGATCGCGAGGTCTGCACGCAGTTGCTAACATTCATAGATAGCGGTTACGTGTGGAGCTATGCGAGGAGAAGTTGATTCAAGCTTGTAAAAATCAGTGCTACATATTGTGGATCCTTCAACCATTCCCCAGCCAGTAAAAAGGCAGAAATCATCACGAAGTAGCAGCCGATGTAAAAGATAAGGTCAGTGATTTAATTTAAGATATTGCAAATATTCGTACGTGGCGTAGCTGTAATTGTGCGTGTTTAAGCTTTCCTAGATTCTGTTGCTATTCCGTTATTCCGCTAGTAGTAATTCCCCTTTTCGTACTCCACTCTATTTTGTTTATCTTAAATTTGAATTGTGTGTTTCTACCCTTTTGTGTTAATTAGAATCAATAAATCTATTGATTTGCTCTTTTGATCATTTAAGTCCGCCTACACATCCAGTCGTATTTGCAGATAGACAGGGAGATGGTAGTCTCAGAGGTGGCATTGAGCCACGACACGGTGGTTTTTTCAAATCCCGGAATTTAATTTTTGTCTGAATTATATTTTGAAATTTTTTCAAAGTATTGTGAATCTGATATTACAGTTAATGTATCTTATTTACTTTTTTTGTACTGTATATGGCTAATGTTAATTAATAGAGGACTTTTAACTTCTGCATAATATGTATACTGTGTATAATATGTACTTTTTAAAAATGCTTCAAAATAATTTTATACATATGTGCAATTGCTGCTTTATTACATAGTTTCAAATTTAAATGTGTTAGAAAAAAAATTCTCTTCGAGTACTTTGGGAGTTTTTCTAACCCTCTTGACAATTCGAATTAATAATTGGAAGTTTTTCATTGGTCCCCTCAACTTCAAATTATCGAGAGTTGACGGTATGTATAAATTAACATACATCAATTATGTTAGATAAATGCATGTTACTTATAGTATATGATTACATTGTTAAAAAGGTTTATTTACTTCACTATTAATATCTCACTTTGAGTATTAATTACATTAATACCCTCGCCATTATTAATCACTGTGACAATAGGCTTGTGGCAACTTAAGTATGATACGTGAACGTCGGTAAATACATGATTTATAAAACGTGAAAACATCGTACCAATGGTTGTACCATACCTAGTCATCCCCAGTGCTCTAACAGAAACAAAATCCAAATTAAGAGGATTTGGCAATCTTTGAACAATTTTTTTAAATTAAATATTTGAAAACTATATTTTAGCATTTCATTTAATGTTTCTATTTTAAAAAAAACGCTACGAGATGAAATTTCTCACATTTTATTCCCACAAGTATAAAAAAATTATAATTTTTGGAGAAAATTTGGAAAACTTTAAAATTTTACTCTTTTTGCAATTATTAATTTTTTGAATTGAAATTTTTTTTGTAATATTTTTAAGGATATTCTTAACACCTTTAAGAATCCATTTTAGAATAACTTAAATAGTTTCCTAGGGAAAAAAAGCATAAGCATGCTAAAATTCAATGAAAAAGACAATGTCTCTCCTACATTTTAATTTTTAAAAAAAATTAGTTTATAGCAAAATAGATCCTCAATTTTGTTACATGCTTTATATGTAAAACACAAGAAAAAAATGGAGGTGATTGGTAAAAAATTGTGGGAAAAAAGGCATTTTAAATGCACAAATGTATCGAAAAAGCACAAACTAAGAAAAACTAATTTAAAGTGAATAATTCTGAAAAAAAAACTATTATAACAAGCTTAAATAGACTTAATGTACCACTTTGAGACATTAGTTTTATATTTTTCTTTAAAATAATTGCCTTTTGATATTTTTCAACCCATGCATTTTTATAAATGATCAATTTTTAGAGTTATTAATTGCACAAGAAAATTCAAGAAAAATGCTTAAAAACAATTTTTTTTCCCTCTCAATGACAGAAATTTTAAGTTTTTTTTCTTCACATAATTTTGGAGTATTATATTTGTATGAGAAACGTATGAGGAATAAGAACTGAAATTATGGAATTATTAATATAAAATGCCTTAATTCAATTATTTTACATGCACACATTTCATAAAGAGAAAAAAATTAAATTCTTGTAATGGTAACATCCTGCTTCATATATTACACATTCTTTTTTATAGTTATTATTTCTCTTTTTAAAACAGATTAATTATCAAAACGCTTTTGTTTTTAGCTTTTTCTAAAAAAGGAGCGTGATCGAATTGCCTAATTTGTTAATTTACGTTTTTCAAATGAAGTTCTATCCAATTTCTATTTTTCCGACATGCACGTGATATATCAATCGAATGATAATAATGTAAAGAATAAAATTAAAGAGAAATTTAAAAAACCTATAGATCGGTCGTTTTTGGGGTACTAAATCCTCTTGAGCTCTGATTTTAAAAATTGTACTAATATCAATCCTTCATCTTTACTGAAATAAATATTGAAATCGCCACCAAATATGAGTGGAAGAACATGATACTGTTTCTTTAGTAGTTTAGAATCACCTTCCGTATATGCTAAAAAAAGATCACGTTCATTATTTTGTGTGTGTATATATATAGTAAAAATATCTGTACAAGAGAGAGATGAATAAACATGATCAAAACCGAAAAGAATTGAAATTGCAAAATAACCAGATAATTGATTTTAAAAGGATATATGAAAAATTAAAATAATAGAGTTAAATTTTAAAAAATGTAAAAGTATGGATGCTATATATATGTAACAATAAACACTCGTAGAATTTAAAATAATAAAATAGATTTCTCAAATCTTCATTATGTACATTCATTATATAAGAAAAACATCGAAATGATAGAAACTTTTGAACAATTGGTTCCTTGAATTGTTTCTTGCCGTAATTCATAAATTAAGAGAATGGTTGACAAACGGAAGAATTTTTTATGGAAAAATGGAAATGTATGTGATGTAAAATGTATTATAAAAAACCAACATATTTATTATTTTATAATAATAATAATTTCTTTCTTGGAATATGAAATTATAAAATTGACTTAATAATCATTTTGCAAATACCTCGCGACAATCGACTAGTTAAAAAGGGCGCTGAAACAAGAATCTAGTTTATTGAAAGCGGCAAAAAATAAATAATAATAAAAGATCAAATATCTTAAATAAGACAACTTATAATGGAACTTTTTAGAGTAAATACGAAACCAAATTTTAAAACAAAGAATAATAATTATTACTTTAACAGTTTTAAATTGATCACTATTTTACGTGAACTGGCCACGCTGTGTTGAAGAAATAAAAAAAAAATTCCGGTAAATAATGACTGTCTGAAATAAAAAGAACATTATTTTACCTTTATTTTTTTTTTACTCTTCAGAATTTTTAAGAATAGTAAAAATTTAAATTTTTTAGTTCAGTTTTAGTTAGTGAGAGAGAGTAACGCATAAAGAAGGCTCACATCAAATTTCAAATAAATTCTATAGGACTTGAGATATCATGGCAAGAATCTCGAAAAATGTAGTTTTGAAAAAAACACGATTAAAGTTTCGGGTCAAGTTATGCGCAGACTTAGCCATACAATCGTACTTTATATACTTACATTTTTTCAATCAACAATTCCTGCTCCCATACTTTAGACCTTCCTCTACTTCAAAAAACGTGTTTTCCTAATTTATTTTCTTCCAAACACACAAGCAGCTTTGTCCATCTTTGAAGCGTCAGAAACTCGTATTTCAGTGAGCTCCTTTTCTGGTCATTTTACTTGCAAAAATTCAAATTAACACTCAAAATATTTTAAATTTACACTTCACTCAGAGCACGTGCGTCACCGTTGCTTGTAGGTTAGAATTAAACTGGCAGTATGTACACTAAATATAGAAGATTATTTCAAATTATATAAGGATGACTTCGGTTATTGTATTTTAGAACATATATAAAGAGTACGAATGGTTTTACGAGGGAACAAGACCACAGGTACACGGAAGATTCCTATCGTTTATTGCTGGATTCGTCCCGACCGAGCTGGTTTATAGGGCACGTCACTAAAATACATATATCTCCAAAAATAATTATAATTTTGAAAAATCCTCTGAAGCGCATATTTTTAAATGTTTAAGCTTTGAAAATATGAAAAAAATCTGACTTGGTGAAACCCTTCCGCCCACCACTGGTACGCAGTTAAGAGAGAGAGAGAGAGAGAGAGAGAGACAGGCAGAGAGAGTCCTGGTCTATCTCTACAGTGCAGGAGATCCAGGGATCTCAGACAGCCTTGGCGTGCTTTAGAAGTGGTCACTTGCGTGGTATGACCTTTATGCAGGGGGTAAAGTGTTTCTTTACCCGTTCCTTCTTCTCCTGCTGATCTTCTGGACTGCTGGGGCATTTCCCTGGGGCAATTGTTTAGAGATCCAGACCTGCTTGGTGACATTCTTATGCGGAAAGGTCAAAAGGACTTGGTGTAGGTTTTCCTGCTCCAAGTGGATTTGAAACAATAACAACGAAAAATCGATTGTTCAAATTTCTAGGGAAGAATACTTTTTTAATTTTAAAATTATATCGTGAAAGAAAAACTCTCGAAATCAAAGATTCACTTTTAATCCAAAACATCTACACAAATAAAGAGATAAATAGACTATACAAACACATTACACAATGTCGGCTTGTTTACATAAATCCATCTGAATAGTTGAAGACGAATACATATTTACTCACATACTAGAGGTTAGCTGTTATTAAATAATTAATAATGAATGTCTAGCTTTACGCTTACGATTTCATAAAACTCGGCAGTCCATTCATCTTAACAAATATACCCGCCGATCCAATGGAAATACCAACTAGCAGCATTGCGATAGAAACTCCTGCCACAGTTCCAGGTCCATGTCCTATGTTGGCACCTTTCACTTCGTCTTCGGGTTTCTTTGTAGTAGTAGGATCGGTGATCTGATTAGTAAATGTAGGATCAATAGGACCTGTAGGATCAACAGGATCAATAGTATCTGTAGTATCAACAGTATCAACAGGATCAATAGGACCTGTAGGATCAACAGGATCAATAGGACCTGTAGGATCAACAGGATCAATGGTATCATCGTCAGTTATAAGTGAGAAAGGAAATCTTGAACTGGATGTCGGTTGTGTAGGGGGTGGTCGCTCAGTTGAATGCTGCTCGAAGTCTCTCTTGAGTTGGAATTCCAAACTTTTTTCTAGCACTGATAGTTTCAGCATCTGCAAGACATTGAAACATTATGTATCTCGAATACTATTGAATAAATTGATCCTTTGGTTGAAATAGGCCACATTGAATACGAATGTTGTGCGCATACTTAAAAGTCTACCATTTGTTTGTTTTATTAAATACTCTTTTTATTGGATGTTACTTAACGCGTGATATTAAAAAGTACTAATAATCAAGGCAAAATCACTTTCCATCCTTGTAGTGACCGGTATGAATGAATAGTCCCAAATGTAGTTCATGCATGACGTAAAAGGCGACCAAAATAGGTACGCATCTTCCGGGGGAAAAGTCAGGCACCTTACTCTTGAGGATTATATCAAGAGCTGCTCTTCCATATTGGGCGTTGAACGTGAATTAAAAATTTTTCACTTCATGAGAAATCGTTTGCTTCGAAGTCTGAACTGGAAAAGGCTTTGACCCATCCTGGACTGTAGCGTCATGAATGAGGAAAACCTTTTTCAGATATATTTTCTCATCTACTGTTTGAGTAGCATTTTCCCCATAAATGAAGTAGGTTTGAAATCTGAATTGAATGCGCCAAATAATATAGGGTGTCCAAAAACTATGAACTTTCAGAAATGAACTAAATATTTAAGAAAAATAGATTTTCATTTGCGGTTTCTTACGTTCCATAAATAAAAGATTAAAGTTTCAGCTTAATGAAATGCAAACCAGATGATGCAACGCCCACGCTTAGCAACGTTCTCGTTTCTGAATGGCTTCACCATAAGTACAAACGCAAGCTGTAGAAGGGTTTATCGAATTTAAATTTGCTACATATAAATGGGGCACCACCACCCAGGAGTTTGAAAGTGGGAAAAAGTTCCATCCGGGGGATGGATAGAAGGCGATCTAGATCTCTAGACATAACACAGCCTTGGATTTCTTCTAGTAGGGATAAGAGAAAAACGTTGTTAACCAATCTGCAATTCATAACATTGATGAATTGGAAAGTCGAATTACAGCGTCCATTAAGAATGTTGATGCTACAATGTTTCATAGAACGTGGTCAGAAATATTGTGTGATTCCGATGTTTTGCTCGAAGCCAATAGTGTGCACATTGAGAGAGAGAGAGAAATCGTACAATAAAACATTATAAAAAAATTAGGTATTTTCTTCGTGGAACGTAAGAAACCGTAAGTGAATACCTTTGATTGTTTATTTGTAATTAATATTTGAAAGTGTATTCAAGCTTTTCGAAAACCCAGTGTATTTTTTAAACATTATGTGTGTTTAACACTATGAGTTGCACACATCATCAACTATCTTCAATAGGAATTATAAATAATAGGAATTCTCAAGATATATATATAGAGAGGGAGAGAGTAATACCAAAATGCAAATTTGTATTGAAATTATTACAAAAAGTCACTCGGAGTCCATGCTACAGTTGCAACACACTAAAATACTTTTTATTTCAGACAAACATTGCTTATACCAGGTTATTTAATGAAAATTCTCTAAAAGAAAACGAAAGGAATAACGACAGCAGAAAATGAAACATTCTCAATATTGACCAGAATTATTCAATCCCTACTATTACCTCACTCTATATATTTATCTTAATCAAATTTTCAATCATTAATAAAATACTTTCTATTCATCCACACACACACACAATCAAGTTCAAATAAACTTTTTAAAACTTGTAGTGGATAACACTTGATGTTAATGTAGTTTTTTTCCAAAAATGAATTAATTAAATACCGGTTAATTAATTAAATAAAATTAATTATCAACTTAGATTCGTCTCCATCGTTGTAACAATGTTAAAATTGGCATCGAAAACCGGTTTTTCAGCGAGACTAGCCAAACCGGGTGAGCATTGTTACAACATTGCAGACAAACCATGCTCTATCTTCATTTCCTACTATTAGCTCACTCTCTCCCTATATATGCATATATATATATATATATATAGGAAAAGAGTGAGATAATAGTAGGAATTGAATAATTCTGGTCAATATTGAGAATATTTCATTTTCTGCTGTCGTCATTCCTTTCGTTTTCTTTTAGAGAATTTTCATTGAATAACCTGGTATAAGCAGTGTTTGTCTGAATTAAAAAATATTTTACTATATGTGTAGCAATTGAAACATGGATTCCGATTGGCTTTTTGTTATGTTATTTCAACACAAGTTTTCAATAGTTAATAAAATACTTTCTATTCATCCATTCAAAGTAGGAATTGGCTTAAAAATTTTTTTAATATTACTTGTTTTTATTCTTGGAAGCTTTTACTTTGAAAACCGTAAAACTGCATCATCTGGAGAGTTCAGAGGAGGAACCAGTGCTGTGATTGAATTATATAAAAAATGTATAATTAAAGAGAATAAACCAAAAAGTTGTTTACATTACCCTAAAAGTGACCAAAATATCGAATTTTCTCTTTTACTACCTCCTTTTAATTATGCTTTATTTCTAAATCTGTGTGCAAAATTTCGTAGCTATGGCTACATTACTTATATATATATATAGCCAGATATTAAACTATTTTTTTCACAGTATGTCGAAGCGAAAATCAGAATTAGAGCATGTGATATCTACATTCAGCTCTTCTCTTAATTTTTCTAACCTTTAAATCTTTAAGTGGTCTCTGAGTTTTAATTTTTACGATGATCGTGTGTTTAAAATGCTAATGCTTTTTTACGTTTACATTCAATATAAAGTTTTGAAATTTTTTTCTGTGGTTGTTTTGTGTAGCATGTGCTTGATAATTCTGTGCATGGAATAAGGATTTATGCAAATGGCTATTCTTTTAAAAATCATCAAAGATAGATACAACTATTCTTTTACTGTTTTTATAGTGTCCGACACGAAAGGAATTATAAAAATAATATTATCACTCTTGATACAAGGAAAAAATTGTTCAATAACATTAAAATTTGTAAACGTAGTAGAAAATTTAAAATATTGAAATATTCTGGAAAAAAAGAGCTAAAGTACCGTATTTATTCGAATCCAAGCTGAACTTTATTTTCAATCTTAATACTGCAGCAAATTTGGGTGCGGCTTAAAATCGAAGGCGAAAAAATTTGTTGAATGGGGAAAATTGAACACTACTGTTGACACTTAAGAGGTTAAAATCGTATTGTGTGTATTAACGTCAAAGTATATCATTACTCAATTCAATACTTTGTTATTGTATCGAGGAGGGCGCGATGAAAATTATGGTTCAATAATGGGTCGCAAATATTGAAAGTTTGAGAAGCACTGATTTAAATACATAAATAAAAAAAACCTCTGTTCAGGTACCACGACCTCTTAATTTACTTTTTTACTCATTCTGAATCATGTTATATAAAGAAGACATCTTTCTTTTCTTCATTTTTTTTTCTTTCAGAATGCGAAAAACAGTGAAGTAAATTTTTGCTCTTAAGGTATCCGACTACTCTAAAATTGTGAATTTTGTCAAAAATTGACAAATTCTTTTATAATTTTATTTTATAGGCTATCTTATTGGCTTTATAAAAATACCAAGTTCATTATTTTCCCTTCACAGTAACAAAAACTACTAGTGAAGAGCAGTTGCCATTACTTTAAGCAAACTGTAATAGTTAACGCGTTTTACTCGAAATTTATTTTTTTTGAAAATGCTCAAAAGGGGACAGCAATTGCTCAAAAAGTTTTGAAAATAATTAACTGAAATGTTTTGTGTATGTTTTGTATATCAATACAAGTGTTTTAAATTTCAGATTTATCAATCACTGTTTTATTACAAAATTTATAGTCTCTTATGTGAATATAATCAGTGTTTTTTTAAGCAATTTTATATAATAACTAAGATAAAGTTTTCTATAGTTTTTGTAAAAATTAAAATATCTCTTACCCTAAAAGTCATTTCAAAAATGAATAACATAGCAACACGTCAGAATTGAAAAATTTAAAATTTGTTTATAAACCTTTGGTACAGAATGGGCCGCGTCTATGCTATTCTTTGTCAATTTTTACCTATTTTTCCCCATTTTAGTAGTAATAATTTCTTTTTCTCTTCTTAATTTTAGCATATTTTTCATAAAATGTACTAAGCAAATCTAAAAACAATCCCATATCTCCCCCTTTTTTTTAAAAAAAAAAAGTTGTCGTATGTAGTCGGATACCTTAAATCAAACCTTTTCTTTTCCCCCATTCCAAATTAATTGCAAAATTATAAGAGAAATTACATACTTTCGAATCCTTTGAAGGCAAGTAACTAATGAATATTTTTCCCTTGCTTATATTGTCTCTCAGTGTGTTTTCAGCTTCAAAAGCAGTCTTCTGATTCTTCTTAATGTCATTTGGTAGATCTGGATGAGGGTTCAGAAGGAAGAACTTTACGTACAGAGTACTGTTTTCTACAGTCTGAAATTCAAGAGGAAAAAAAGTATTATAATTACGAACCCATTTTTTTTCTGAGAAAGAGAACAATTCTACTTTAAAACTCCTGTATTCTCTGAACTGATTCAGGTCTCCATTAGAATGTTCTAAAATTATAAATGAAATAAATTATCTGCTTAAATAACGTCAAGAAACTCTAAAATCTAGGTTTTAGGAAAGAAAAATAAATTCCTTCTATGTGGAATCTCTTATCTTTCTTTCTTAGTAAAAACTTAACTAATTTTATTTCGAATGATAATCGCGATAAAAGGTATTTTTCACGAAAGAGTTTAAATTTTTGTTTTTATAGCTACAAATAAATTACATCAATAATTATGATATGGAGATTTAAGTTAATAATAAGAATGTCTCAATTCAAAATCTCTAACTGGTTATAGTAATTAGTAGGTAAATATAAAAACACATTTACCCAGTACTCAGCAGTGTAATTCACATAAAAAGAATTAATGTGCATTAAAATATAAGCCTATGATAATAAGTGACATCTTTTAACGTAATATTTTATATTAACTTTGTGACGGATCTATACGGTCTTTTACTAACCGCCTCTATTTTCCTAAAGATAATTTATTTATTTCAACCAATCTTCACCGAGAGCCGGGCGTGATTTATGCAAATAAGATATATTATATAAGTTCGGGTTTCGCGAGTTAAGTGAGTTAGTGAAAGTGAAGTGATAAGAAGGATCAAGTTAAGTGAATTAAAGATCGATACGTCAGCACGAAGTTTGTTGACTTTCGTAGATAGCTTGCTAAGTGTGGAGGTACGCGAGGAGAAGCGGATTTGGATGTAAGAAAATCCTTATTACAGAGCGGGGATTCCTCCCCCATTCTCCCAGCCAGTAAAAGGGCGAAATTATCACGAAGGAACAGCCGATGTAAAATATAAGGTCAGTGATTTTATTTAAGATATTGCGAATATTCGTACGTGGCGTAGCTGTATTTGTGAGCATTTAAGCTTTCCTAGATTCAGTTGACGTTCTGAATATTCCGCTAGTAGTGAGTCCCAGTTTCGTATTCCACTCTTATTTGTTTTTCTTAATTGAATTGTGTGTGTATAACGTCTGTGCTGTGATTAGAATCAATACATCTAATTGATTTGCAATAATGTCTTTTGATCATTTAAGTCCACCTACACATCCAGTAGTATTTACAGATAGACAAGGAGGTGGTTGTGTAAGGGTGGCTTTCAGTCACGACAACTTCTTTTTGATCACATAATTTTTATTTTAACCATTCTGGAAAGAATTTTAGTATTACCAAATCATCGTTCAATGTGCAACATTGAAAAATAGGGTGGTTCATGGTCATAAGAAAAAAAATTATAAATGAAAACAAACCTATAGATAAGAGAAAAAGATGTTCTATGGTATGGAGATTATGAAACAAAAATAATTTCAAAATTTAATACTACCACAAAGGGGTTGAATTTTCGAAAAAAATGAGAAAAGACTTAATCTTGTGTGGTTAAGGCCTTATCGCACATTCGCGTTAGGGGCAATTTTTGGTCCAATTCGTGCAATTTTTACTGGGGGAGAAGGGCAGAATGTGAAAAACGTCTGAAGAAGACTCAGGTCCATAGGTGATGATGATATACCATAAAACGTTTTTGAAGTGAAAACTTCTTTAGTGGCGTTGGGCATTTTTTGGTAGGGGAAAATCTTATGGGTTCGCATCACCGACATGCTCTGACTGGCCCATGCTCAGTGTGCTGTTCACCTTAGACACTTTTTGGATGGGTGAAATCTTGTGCGTTCGCGTCACCGACATGCTTACAGCAGTATATCAGTAGCTATACAGCTGACGTATAGTGCTGTGTATATCTTACAAGTGAAATTCAATGTATTTAGATTAAAGTTCAATGTGTATATACTGTGCATTGCTCGTTGCGATTCCGAGAATGGGCAATACATATTAATGGTTGCCGTTTATATTTCGCCTGGAAAATCTATGAGACGCATGCAACCATTTTTATTCGAAAATTTGATGATTTATACAAAAAAAAGGTTCTAAAATACTCGAAAAAAGATTTGGCGAAAAATATGATAATGTACCGATGATTTTAAGTGGAGACTTCAAAATTAACTTTGCAGATGATAAAAATCTAACACTAATTGATTTTCTAAATGAAACACTTAATTTAAATATGTCCAATGTTCGAAACTCAGTACTACAAAATACAAAACAACGATCGTTGTGGTTTTTACACGGTACTTAGATAAATTTGAATCAAACATTTTCCTTTCTTACTTTAGTTACCATAAGCCTATTGTATCTTTTTAGAACAAAATGAAATAATTGAAAGTACAAAAAGTCTAAATATTGTTGAAATTAATGATGACAATGATGCAAACAATTAAAATAATGTTAAAAATCAAATACATTGAAATCTAAGTAAATACAAATACTATCCATATATAATATGATTGTATATATTAATTCTTATTTCAGTTGAATTGTATTTATATTTTGTCATGATCTTGTATAGCCCGTAATATATTTGAATAATAAAAGACCATATAAATATATATATACATTTAGTTGTTGCTCAGAGTGTCAATAGATGTGAAAACCAGATTGATGTTGATAATTTTAATTCAAACATTACGAAATTTCAAATTTTAATACTAAAAAAGTTCTAAGTTTTTACTTCTATCGGCAGTCTCTATAACTACCAATTTTTTATAACATGGGTAGATTTTTGAAATTCTGAAAAGTGTTTTTTCAATCTACTCGAATGAACAATTCCTACAAGTGAACTTTACAAAAAAATATACTTACCGACATAACTTTAGTGACTCTCAGAGTGTAAGGCTCTAACCCTGAGAACTGGTAAATGGCATTCTTCCATTTTTGCAGGAAAGTTGTGTCTGATGTCGCATTCTCAACGAGATGAATATTATCATCGGATACCATCCCTAAAAGGATGAAGTTCAAATTATATTTTAAATGATTACTCTTATAACCATGAAAAAATGTGTTGATTTGTTTAAAAAAAGCATTATATACATAATAGAGAGAGAGAGAGAGAGTCTACTTGTAACAAAATGCACGTGAAGAAGTAGACTAGCTTCATTAAATTATTTTCCAATAAAACATGTAGGAATAATTTTCCCATTCATACATTGCTTTTCCCGCTCATTTTGCATATAATTACAACAAATAGTTTTTCTTTTTTCAATCACTACTATTAGTTCACTCTCTCTCTCTCTCTCTCTCTCTGTATATATATATATAAATATATATATATATATATCTTGTTCAAATTTTCAATCGTTAATAAAATGCATCTTAAATCACTCAATTGAGCTGAAATTTTATATACACGCTTATTTTGGAGGACAATATAGTAATTTAATTATAATTAATAAAAATTAATTGATTAAAACTAATTATTCAAAGAATTACAAATACAGCCACGTTGGCATCAATATTGGCGACTTGTGTCAAAACTTGAAAAGGTTTTTTCTCAAACATTTTAAAGCACTCATTTGAGCTGAAATTTTCTATACACTATCGTTTTGGGTAACAATACGATAATTTAATTATAATTAATTAATTGACTGAAATAAATTATTTAAAAAATTACAGATACAGCTACGTTGGCTTCACTTTTAATGACTTGGGTCAAAACTTTAAAATATTTTTTTTTTCACGTTTCAAAGCCTTCAGTTGAACTGAAATTTTATATACACGATTTTTTTCGATGGCAATGCGATACTTTAATGATAACTAATAAAAATTAATTACCACTTAATGTTGTGATTCTGTCATATGTATGTACATATTTATATTAATTGCAACTATTTAATAAAAAGTAACTAAAATAATTTTTTTTGTTGATCTAAGTAGGAATTGACTTTTAAATTTTTTTTTATTACTTGTTTGTTGCATTATTTAAAATCAATATTTATTTTTTTCCATCCTGCTGTAATTAATATTTAAGAAAATATTTTTACCGTAATAAATCTATACAACCAAATAACACTAAGGTTATTTCGAGGCCTCGATTTGGGGGGGCCTTACACCTGTTAGAGGCAAGTAAATTTTCTCAGTAGTAATATGTTGTTGTTACTTATGCCTCCTGATCAACAATAACATCAGATCATGCCCACGAAAATCCCCACGCCAAGGGAATAGATTTTATGCTTGTCATTAGCTGCAGTTTTGATCACCATACAGGTGACAGAACGATTTGGCACGGTTTCCCCCTAATTTTGAGGAAGAACACCTTAGAGGTGGACTCAGGGCCGGCCCCCATCTCTCTTCCATCAACCTCACGAGAGGACTTGCAGCTCGATGGCTATTTAGAGTGCCGCAAATGGACTATACATCCATGCCTTCTCCGGGATTCTAACTCTAGCCTTACTGTGCAGCAGTCAGCATCACTAACCATTATACCGAAAGTCCGGCATCAGCATTAATACAAATCAAAATCATAATCGGGGAATTATTTCCTATAATGATGACAACAGTTTTGTGTTGTTTTACAAGTGTAGAATGGATTAGTTAGAACTAACGGTGAGAACTCATAAATAATGATTTATTATGCTTAATACTCAAAACTTCATAACTTTTTATGTATTTTTCTTAGACATAAATAATTTTGTAACACTTCAACTTCGGAGAAAATTGGCAAGAAATTTCTTCTAATTGGAATGAAATCTGAAAGGACTTAAAAAAAACCTAGAATAATCTTCGATTTTGCATGTCTGGTTGCCGCGTCATACATAACGGCCAACTAATAAACCTCGCAAAAACCATTCACTGACTCTACTCTTGAATACGATTAAAACAGCCTGATGTTTTTTCAACCAAAAATGATACATATAATTAACTGTTTTGTTTTAAGTATATGGTACGGAAATCAGAACACAAGATTAATTGTTAGGGACTTTTTCAATCTCAAAATAGTATTTCATACTTTTTAGTCATATTCTTTAGTAGTTTACATGAAAAGAGTCTCGTTATCCGCGTCAAATATATTAACTGCCCATACACATCAGATGTATAGTCAGAAAAAACAAAAGAAGGATCAGGTTACAGCCGTTGCTAATAAGGAGCATGAAGAAAAAAACCCGTCATGTTATTCAATGCCAGCAAACAAAGCTGTAATATAATCACTGAGTCCTTATTCAGAAAACAATCAAGCTTTGCCCCCGATAGTGGTTAGTGACGCTGACTGCTGTGCCATAAGGTTTGGGTTCGAACCCCGGAGAAAACGTGGATGTTTGTAAATGTATGGTGCATTAGAGGCGTCGAGACCTAAGTCCTCTCGTGAAGTTGGTGGAAGGTCCCTGACCACACCTAAAGAGAAATTTCCCTCAAAATTGAGGTGGAATCGAGCCAAATCCCACTGTCACCTGATTGGTGCTTAAAACTACGGCTAACGACAGGCGTAAATATAGTCCCTCGCCGCGATGAATTTCGTGGACCTTGATCTGATGTTACTGTCGATGACGTGGCGTAAGTAATAGTAATAGATCAGGGGTTGGCAATCTATGGCACGTGTACCAAATTTGGTACGAGGTACAATTCTAAGAGGTTCTCTACAAATTTGTCAATTTTTGAGTAAAGTTGATTATTTTGAAATGGAATCTTAACATCTTCAGAATTACAGAAACGAAAAATTGTGGAATTATTTAAGAAAACCTGGAAGATAATTCCTATGATATATCGACAACTACTTTATAATATTGGATGTCATTGATGGAGAGATTCAACTGCTTGAAGAGAAAATTTCATGTACCCTGATTTCCGTTTTGGGTTTTACATATCTATGTGAACGAAACTCTTTTCTCATAAGAAAAGTATTTTGGGTCTGCAAAGAAGTTGTTTTAAGGTGATATGGTACCATCTTCACAATTTTTTTATTTTTAATATTTGATATTTGGTTTTAATTGTATTTCATAAAGGTTAATATTGAATAACAATTCCATACAAAGAAATTTTAATTTGTTGCAAAACGTTTGTAAAATTTAAATTTGTTTAGCTTTTTTAAGCATTTTTTAAATCCCTATGGCTTTTTTAAATATGTCTCTTTTTATTCAAAACTTTTTTTCCAAGTACCTTATACTATACTACATAAAATTGCGCATGGGTTTTTTTCTGCTGCTGCTTTTTAATTTTTTATTAATTTTTTTTGTAGTTAAACTCCCAAAAATTCTCAAAAAAACATTAATTTTGATTTTGAAATTTTTTAGAAAAAGTACTAAACATGTTAGAGCTAATTCCATGCACAGTTTTACAAAACATACATTTCAGAATATGTATAAAAAATTTCAAACCCATGCTTCAATTATCAAAAAAGCCTTAGGGTTTTGAATACAGTATATGTACAAAAATTCAACATGGAGAAATATGAGTTTGAAGTTTTTATTCCATGAATAGTATGATATAATATCATCGAATAGTCTGAAACTTTTATGAACTATTAATTAGCTTATATTTAAATCTACTTAACATAAAAAATTCCACAAATGTAGAACAATTAAAAAGTATACTGCCTTAATGAATACATAGAAAAAAACGAATGAAAGATCAATATTTCATAAAACTTTATCTTAATAATTATAATAAAAAATAAATACACACACTTCAGAGCTAATGCAGAACATGTACAAAAGATGTGTATGCCTTTATTTTTTATTTCCATGATTTTAAAAGCCTTCGCATGTTAAATATTGTACACGAATGAAAGCAAAATCAAATAACAATTTATAGGTAAAATACATCAAAATCTAAGAACTGTATATGTGCATTTGTTTAAATAAATATCTTAAAATAGTTTAATAATGAAAGTGTCGAATTTCACACACATGGGATATATATATATATATATATATCACCAAAAATATATAAAAGTGAGAGAGTGTTTCTATTCTTGCGAATTAGATTTTTAATTATCTGAGTTATCAAAATGAGATTTAGTATTTGTGATTTGGGAGAATCCGTTTTGAAGTTTTAATTTCATTCATAATAATATAAAAAGCATGCACAACTTTTAAATCTTGACCAAATCCATTTGATCTTCAGTAAATAATTCACAAACTAGAATTTTTTCATGAATTGCACAATTCTTTGTTAAAATGATTTATTACTGCATGTATAATGTCAATCTGAATTGATGTACATTAGAAAAATAATTCATTTTTTATCAGGCTCTTTTCTAGCAGATAGTCTGAAATGTAGCCGTGGTAGTTGCTGTTTAGCATCAAACATTGCTCCATTACTTAATGAAAAATGCAGATAAAGCTTTGAAATTTTGCAGGCATATTTATAAAGGTTCGGGGTATCAAATAAGCCAATAAAATTTTTTTCGATAGTTTAATGATTTTTAGGGTACCATATCGCCTTAACAGTTTCTTTGCAAACTCAGCTGAACATTCAGAATCGTGTGAATTATTAAGTCATAAATTATACCCCTGAGATTGCTTTATAAAATAGGGAAGAACAGGGGGAAAGGTTCTCATCAAAATATTTAACAACAGTGAAGGAATACTTATATTTGTTGTTTATTTCTTACTTTAATTATTAAGTTGAAAAGACACATAATACAAAATATATGTACATTTTTAATTTTTTATTTGTGTTGAAGGAATAGTTATAGTTTGTTTATTTTTGTGTTTATAAATAGCTTTGAATAATGTATAATTAATCTATAATAAAATTCTAAATCTGTATTCTTGTTATCTATCCCCTAACTCTGCATATATTGCAGAGGGAATCGAATTATTTCAAATAGTACTTACCATGGGGTACGCTGTATTATATCAAGATATCCGACTACCCTAAAATTGTGTTTTGCCAAAAATAGACACGTTTTTCTTATGATTTTATTTTATACGCCATCTTATTATCTTTATAAAAATACCAAGTTTATCATTTTCCGCTCACTAGAACAAAGAACTAGAAGTGTGATCGTAAAAGCAGATGCCATTACTTTGAGCAAAATATGTCATTCTTTAAAACGCGTTTTACCCAAATGAGTTTTTTTAAATACTCAAACAAAGCCAGCGATTGCTCCAAAAGTTTTGAAAATAATTTACTAAACATTTTTCTGTAAGTTCTGTATAATAGTAGAACTGTTTTAACCTTCAGATTTATCAATCACTGTTTTATTACAAAATTTACAGTACGTTATGTTAATATAATCACTGTTTTTTAAGCAATTTCATATAATAACTGAGATAAAGTGCTTTAGTTTTTGTAAAAAAGAAAATATCTTTAAACCTGAGGTCATTTCAAAAATGAATTACATAGCAACACATCAGAATTGAAAATTTGTTCATCCTTTGGTACAGAATGGGCCACGTTTATGCTATTTTTTGTAAATTTTAACCTATTTTTTCCCATTTTAGTAATAATAATTTCTTTTTCTCTTCTTTATTTTAGTATTTTTTCTTAAAATGTACTAAACAAATCTAAAAATAACAACAACAAAAAATCCCCATATCTCCATTTAAAAAAAAAAAAGTAGTCGCAACCAGTCGAATACCAAGGGATCTCAGGGGTGTTAACTTTTTCTGTGGAGGGTGGAAATATAAAGGATATTCAAATACATATAACTCTTTGAAATTAAAATAATTAAATAATTCGAATCTTTTACACATTATCTATAAAGAAATGGGGCTGCAGAAAAGTGTAAAATGTTTAAAATATAATCATAATTTTTAAAATTATAAGCATTTGAAAATAAGAAATATTTTTATAACAAATATTAATTATAAGTTTTACGGCGCGCATGCTATTTTCAAAAGTATTAGCTTTAATTACTAGGAATAAGTTGATTTATAAAGTTAAATGTATCCTTATTACACCGTAGTAAATTTAAATAAATAAAATAATAACTTGTATTTTTTTTAAAATAAAAAATTTATATTTTCAAAAACAATTTTGAAAATTTCAACATTTTTAAAATATTTTGAAATATAAAAGATATGTTATTCTTAATTTACTAGGGCTTAAAAAGAGCATGATACATTTTATAATTCTATAAAGTTTTATGCATCAAATGCTACTATTTTAGAAAATAGCGTCGCGACGCAAAAATTACTTAATATTTATTTCAAAATTATTTCTTATTTGCATATGCTTATAACTTTTAAAATTATGATTATATCTCAAACATTTTGTACTGTTTTGAAACCAGAATCCTTTGTAAATAACATGTAAGAGATTTGAAATATTTAAATAAAATTTAAAATAAGTAGACCCGTTTAAAAATTGTTTACATTTTCACCCCTCGACACAAAATTAACACCCCTGAGACCACCATATCAACAAGGCTTCCGATCCCTACATTAGATCATGATCTTTATATCAGTTAGCAAAATGTTATGTAGTAAGCAAAAATTGAATTTTAAATAAAGTAAAGCGTCTTACAATTCACAGTGAACTGTAAATCTCTTCTATCACTATCGCCAAAGCATCGGCTGATATCGAACTTTGTAGCATGCATGACGGCGGGATCTTTCTTGTTCACGTCATAGAAATGATGAATCATTCGCAGACCAGGATAAAATATTTGATCGCCACTCTGGAAAATAAAAGTGCAATTTTTAAAAATTTATTTAACTTATTCTCACTTTCCTATTTGCAATTTCGACCTATCATCCATTTTTCTATGCAGCATGTTGCGAATTCGACCGACTAATTCAGAGGGGTGATAGCAGGTAGCATGGAGACAACAAATCACCATTGAACATGGGGTCGCAAATGGCATTTAGTCGGAATAATTAGCAAAAACAGTTATGAAGAGTATGATGTCGAGTGGAATGAGAAGGGTAGTTAGAGGTAAACAGACGTAAAGCATGTTTACATTACGAGCAATGTACCCCAGCTCGATGTCAGAAATGCAACAAGGAATTGTCACAGGAAATGTTTCAAGTTGAGATCGTGTATGTTAAAGCACAGTCGCCACTAACGGACGAAGGATTTACACACATTTTAAACAAATCCGGTGTGCTGGCGATGCCAGCTGAAACAACGACGATCCATGTCGTGAGAGAGAGAGATCGATCCTCTACTTTAGCCACAGGCGTCTCAAACACAAGTGATTTAAAGTGGTCCAAGAAGAAGAAGAAATCCAAAAGATTGAGCTGCGTGGAACGTAGAAGTCAAGTAACAGGTCCTCCACAACCAAACCACTTCCCGGGATATATACACTGAAGAGCTAAAAAAGCTGCTACACCAGCCTAATATCGTTTAGAGACCTCAAGAGCACTCAGAAGGGCCGCAACACGATGTGGCATGGATTCTATTAATGTCTGAAGTAGTGCTGGAGGCAACTGACAGCAGGAATCCTGCAGGGCTGTCCATAAATCAGTAGGAGTAAGAGGGGGTGGAGATCTCTTCTGAACAGCACTTAACAAAGCATCCCAGATATATTCAATAATGTTCACGTCTGGGGATTTTGGTGGCCAGCAGAAGTGTCTAAATTCAGAAGAGTGCTCCTGGAGTCACTCTGTAGTAGTTCAGAACGTGTGGGGTGTTGCATTGTCCTGCTAAAATTCCCCAAGTTCGTCGGAAGGCACAATGGACACGAATGGGTGCAAGTGATCAGGCAGGATGCTTACGTACCTTTCGTACGTGGAAATCTAAATTTCATTGCTACCTCGTAGATGCTATGTCCCATCTCTCGTGCCCGGCTTTACCACTACGTTCAAACTCATTTAAATCTTTATAACCTGTGACTGTAGCAGCAGTAACCTATCTAACAACTGTGCCAGACAATCGTTGTCTTATATAGGCTTTGCCGACAGCAGCGCCGTACTCTGATTGGGTCATATCTCTTTATTTGCATATGCATGCCTGTGCCAGTTTTTTTGGCTGATTGACAGAAGATCCTTCGGTCACTCTGAAATTCAGTATGTCACTTGGATACATTGCTTCGTTTGAAGCAATCTTCCACATACATGACTTGCATTCAGCCACAAATTTCCCTTTAGATTGCACCTTTATACACAAGCAGTAAATAATGCCACCCTGCATTTGATTGAAAGCATTAATCATACAGATTTGCTGTTATAAATAGTTTCTATACATAACAAAGTTATCTCTGGAAATTCATTATGCAGTTTCGTCATCTCACAAGCTTAGGAACGCAGTTCCTGACTGAGAGGCTTTATCTATGTTTTACTTGAACGACCATTACTGTAAAATCATGGTTGTATTTTGATTTAAGGTATCCGACTACCCTAAAATTGGGAATTTTGCCAAAAATCGATTCATTTTTTTATGATTTTATTTTATTGGCTATCTTATTAGCTTTATAAAAATACCAAGTTTACTATTTTCTATTCACTGGAATAAAAACTACAAGTGTTTTAGTAAAAGCAGATGCCACAACTGCAAGTAAGATGTCATACTTTAAAATGAGTTTTACTCGAAATGTGTTTTTTTGAAAATGCTCAAACGGGGACTGCGATTGCTCGAAAAGTTCTGAAAATAATTAACTGAAATTGTTTGTGTATGTTATGTGCAATAGTAGAAGTGTTTTATCCTTCAGATTTATCCATCACTGTTTTATTACAAAATTTACAGTCCCTTATGTGGATATAATCATTGTATTTCAAGCAATTTCACTTAATAACAAAGATAAAATGCTTTAGTTTTTTCAAAAATTAAAATGTCTCTTATCCTGAAGGTCATTTCAAAAAGGAATAGCAATGCAACACATCCAAATTGAAAATTTGTTGATAAACTTTTTGTATAAAAGGGACCTCGTTTATGTTAGTTTTTGTAAATTTTTACCCATTTTTTCCCATTTTTGTAATTATAATTTTTTTCCCTCTTCTGAATTTTAGCATATTTTTCTTAAAATGTACTAAATAAATCTAAAAACCACAAAAAAATCTACATATCTTCATTAAAAAAAACAGTTGTCGCAAGTAGTCGGATACTTTAAATATCTGTGATACATAAATAAAGTAGCAACAGTCTTGACGTGGTTATACAACCTTGACACTGATTTCTATGATGCTGGTTTCTATGGTTTAGCGTACAGGATGAAACAGATGCCTCAACAAGTATGGTGCCTATGTAGAGAAGTAATACATGTGCCTGTGTCTTCCTATATTGCCTATGATATATTTTTTTATTTCCTGAATAAACTTTTACTCTGAATAAGCTTATTGCCTTACTTAGGGAACCCCCTACGAGCAATATATACAACTGAAGTATGATAGTGATGTTATAGTTATTGATATAAATAAATACTTTTAAGTAATTAATTTCAAGAAAAAAATAACTAAATTAATTGCATTACTTACCTTTGTAATTTTAAGTTGAGCATGAATCAAACCGTATTCGCCATTTCTGAAGGTAATTATATCATCCTGTAAATAATGTTTTTTAAAAGTCAGCAAAATAAGAAAAAGTAGTAAAACAGTTGAAAGAAAAAAAGTTAAAAAATACCATAAACTTATGAAATGAACAATGAATTTATTCCCAGTTGAAGCAAATGAATGTTAAACATTGTTTTGATTTGTAAGTTGATAAAAAAAAATTATCACTGCCTAATTCCTTTTAATCCTTCAGTCCTTTGTATTCTTTGTTTCTTATAATTTCTTGTGTTTTGAAATTACACAAGCTGTTGTTAAGCTTACTAGTTACTATTCTAGTTAGCATTCTTACAAATTATCACAAAAAATCAACACTTTCTCATTAGTTTAAGGAGATTTGGCGCCTTTTGAACTATATTTCTTATTTATGCTTTAAAAAACTATATTTTAGCATTCACATATAATGTTTCTATTCAGGAAAATGATACAAGGTGAAATTTTGTATAAAATATTCACACAATTTTAAAATTAATTTTTTTTTAAAATTGGAAAATTTTAAAATACTTTTCCTTTTGTATTTAGTATTTTTTTTTTACCTGAATTTTTTGCAACATTCCTAAGAAAGTTTTTAACAACTTAAGGGATATATTTTACAGTAATTTAATTAATTTTGGAGGAACAAAAATGTTGAAATGCATGTGCCAAAATTCAACAAAAAAAAAGCCAATATCTCCTACATTAAAAAATTTTTTTAAGAAAAATATATTCAGTTCATAGCAAAATGAATCCCTATGAATATAATCCCAAAATGAATATTTTACAAATGATCCTTTTTTAGAGAGTATTAATTACATAAGAAAACTCAAGGACAATTTTCTGTCATAACAGAAATTTTAAAGTTTTTTGCTTCACACAATATTGAATAATTATATTTTTATGCAAGACGTATGATGAATAAAAACTGAAATTATAAAATTAATAATACAAAATGCCTTATTAAATAATTTTACATGCATGCATTTCAAAAGAAAAAAAATGCATTAATGTAATACTTCAGAAATATCCTGCTTTATTTATAACACCTCTTGTTTTTGGTTATTATTTCATTTTTTAAAAAGCTTTTTTTTTTTAATCAAAAAGCTTTTTTAAGCTTTTTCTTATATATGTTACCGTTAAAGTGTGAAATCCGTTATTTCATAGAATAACACCGGCCTAATGTCTAACACGAATGCGGTAATCATGGTCCCACAAATTGAAGAGTGATTCATCTGAAAAGACAACTTGGTGCCAATCAGCTTGCCAGGTTCCGTGTTCATGAGCCCATTACAGACCCAGCCGTCAATGGTTTGCCGTGAGGGGGATCCAGTATAAAGGCACCCTTGCACGCAATCCACGATGCAGCAAACGTCCAGGAATTGACGAAGCCGACATTAGTACACCTGTAGCAGTAGACCATCGTGCTGCCAACTGCCTGGAGGAAGCTGTATGGTCATTCACCGCCATGCGGAATAGGTCTCGATCGTCCCATTCCTTCGTCCACTGCCAGTTTTTCGAGTTGTTCGGTGCTCGTCGGTCCATTGCTTTCAAACTCGCATCACTGTAGAACTGCTCCGCAGCACACGAGCTCCTATTAAGCGATTGGAAAATCCTCCTTCTCGAAGGCTGAAAATCCTCCCCCGTTCAAACTCTGTAAGTTGTTGGAATTTCTCCTTTTTTCGTCGTGGAGGCATACTTTGGTTTCAGTAAACGTTCGCCACTAACAAATAATCATTTATTATTTTCAACGTCCCGCTACAGCCCTCTATTTCTATGCTTTTAGCATCAGTTCAGAGGGCGCAGCGCACGCCACGCATGCGAACTGATGCGTGAATCCATTTTGCATACACACTTATAAGTTTCTTTCCGATTTTATGTTGTGACTCGTGGTACCCCTGAGTATGCCACGTGTAACCCCAGGGCTCTGTGGAACACAGTTTGCTCTGAAAGGTATTTTTGTTTACTCAGAAATTGGATTGCAGTTTAATTGACACAGTCATAATTGGTGCAAACACTTAAAACGAATAAAAAGGAAAATTATATTTAAATTTATAGCTACCAAAGGCTTACTCACTTTTTTGGTCATGTTTTCGGAGAAGCACCACTCCCATATCGACTCCACATTAGAAGAAGGACTGGGCCAGTCTGTTCGAAAACCTTGGAACATGTGACAGGGAATATCTCTCTTAAATGTCTGAAATAATCAGTTAAAAGCTAATGAGACGAGATTTATTGAAGTTAACTTCTTTTGGCACAAGTCAGGGAAAAGTTTTCGTTACGCATTACGCGATGAACGTAAGGTAGGGATGTATTTGTGTATGTTTAAGTATGTATAAGTGTTTGCCTGGGTCTAGTAGAATACGAAAATGAGTAAATGTTAAGCATTTATACTACGGGACCACAGTTTATAGTTTTCTAGCATTCACATCTACATATATTTAAAGGAGAAAAGCGATTCTCACGCTCACTGACTCACCACGATATCTTCGGAACTATTCAACCTACAGACTTGAAATTTAGTATTCTTCTTTTAATCTCCAGAAATTAATTCAGGCATTACATGCTTTTCACACAAATAAATAATTCTGTGACAGGCGTTTTTTGTTTTGTTTGAAATGTTAAAAAGTATTTTTGTTTTCAAATATTTTGTATTAAATATGGTAGGGTAGCAATTTTTGCTTTTTGCCTTTTATATACTAGCTTATTCACTATTTTTAATTACGATAGAATTGTTTCAGAAAAGCTATTTATTCACATATCATAAGATCCCGGATTTATTAGACCTGCAGACTTTAAATTTGGCAAGCATGCATTTGTGGTTGAGTAGAAATTTGCTATGGATCGTGTTTTTCGGAAATCAACTCCCGAGAACGGGCATTATAAACAAAAACTCTCGTTTTTGAGCTATTAGATGTACAGATTTAAAATTTGCATTTATGTTTCTTCTGTAGAGCCACCATGAAAGAGTTTACGGAAATTGACTTCTAAGGGGTTTTCAGGATTATTACAGTTTTAGAAAATATCCATTTTTAGCTACTATTTTAACAGGCTTGAAATTTGGCAGTCGCGTTTCTTTCGTTGAGTAGAAATCCGTTAAAAACTGGTTTTGTGGAATTCATGTCCCATTGAAGCGTAAAAGATAATTATAATTTTGTTTTAGATAATATCTAGATATTGACTGATAGATGAATTTGGGAAATATTGGGTTTTTCAGATTCGTTTATTTATTTTATTCCGCTGTTTTATTTGCTAAATCGTCCTTCTCTCATGTATCAGCAATATAACATCTGCTGATAATAATCCTAAACACATATATTTTTTGCAACAAAAAAAATCTACTTGCTTACTTTTCCAATGTAGACATACGTGGTCTGATTTCTGCCGAAGAGTTTGCCAACATCCCACTCATTCAGAGGCAATTTGATATTGAACAGAGTTTGCACATCATAAGCATAATCTTTGAAAGGAATCACTTTGCAGCTAAATAGTCCTTTGTCATAAGTCACTTTGTAAAGAATACCTAAAAGGACAATGAAGAAATGGTTAGAGAGCCTATAGTTAAAATAAATACAAGAGTTCTATATTGCATCACGAGGGATGTATGATGTAATTTTAAGGTGTGGCACCAAAAAAACAAGACTAAGTGTGTAGCTCGAAAAAAAAGTGGAATTGGCAACAACTGGTCACACCCCTCTTCCAACCATGTGGCCAGTATCGCTTTAACCGATCACGCCAATTGGGAGTACTGCGTTATTGAGTAAACATGTGCAACTGCATTCTACCCGATAAATGTCGAGAGAGAGAGAGAATCAACTTTAAGTTTCTTGTAAAACTTAAGAAATCAGCCACGAAAACATTTCAAGTGTTAACCGAGGCTTATGGAGATGAAACTTTGTCTCCTGCATATGTGTTTGAATGGCAAAAGTGGTTTTCAGGGGTAAGGGAAGATGATAAACGTGTGTGCTAGGCGCCCAAGGGGAGCTATTACAGACCAAAACATTGTCAAAATTCGTGATATGAGTGAATTCCCACTCACATCAGAGGTCAGACTGTTAATCATTACTACTGCATTGAAGTACTTCGACTCCGAGAAAAAATTAGAGAAAAAACGGCCAGAATTAAGGAAGGATGGGTAGCTGCTGCACCAAAACAATGCATCCTCCCACACGGCCCTATCTGCCAAGCAGTTTCTGACGAGAAAAAACATTACTCTGGTGGGACATCCTCTTTATTCACCTGATTCGATCCCATGTGACTGTTTTTTTATTTCCTACAGTTAAATATTGTTTAAAGGGAACCCATTTTACCTCAGTTGAAGAGGTTCAGGCAAAAACGGAGAATCTCCTGAAGGGCCTTACAAAACACTCATTCCAAAACTGTTACCAGCAATGGCAGCACCAAATGCAAAAGTGTGTGAATTCTGAAGGGAACTACTTTGAAGGTAATAATGTCACGGAAAATTCATTCTGTACGTACAATGATTTATTGGACCAGTCTCGTTTTTTTTCACACCTCGTATGTAGGACAACGCAATTTATCAAACAGGAATCAGGCTTGTTTATCAAAAAATTACAAAAATTATTTAATATTAGTTTAATTTAAATATTAATTTAATTACAAAAAATTATTAACGTATTTTATATTTACCTGAAAAAGGAGCATCAGGGCGTTTAAAATATGAATCAAGCTCTTCAAAACCTAAAAGGATTCTCATTCCGGGAATATTTTAAAAATATTCTGTTCGATATATGCATACATAAAAAAGTACACAGGGTTTTTAATTTGAGGTTAATCGTTTACAATATTCTACAGATTAATCTAAGAGAAAAATACAAATAATACATATATAATTATCAAGACGTCGTGTTACTCCTCTGATCATGTTACATATTTCTCTGTTTCTATATCATTTTAATAAGGCATAATACTCTAATACAATTATATTTAATTTCAGTTCTTCGTTAAGATAAGTATAAATTAAGTGTAACCACTAAAATTGTCGATCAAATTATATGGTAGTCATAATTTAATCATATTCTGAACTATTTCATCTAATTAATCTGCTACACGAAATTATCTTAAATTCTATTCTCAAAACTTCTATTGAAAAATGAGGACACAAATAATATGATTTTTTAAATAAAAAGTTATGGTAATTTATTTGACTATCATTTATCTCCAGAGATTGATTTTAAATATATAAATAAAATATAAAATTTCAATTAAAAATTTTTTCGATTTAAAAATTTCTAAGTTTCCAAATTTGAAGAAGTTTACAAGAAATTACTTACATTGTAGTTTCCATCGGTTTCTATAATAAAATGCATAAAACAATTTTGATCGGAATTTTAAGTATTTCGAAATTAGACATTTGGTTGTGGTTTGAAAATTCCATATAGGACCAAAAATCGGTTCTTTTCGAAATTATTCTGCTATTGAAAATCTTTATAATAAAAGAAAAAAAATAAAAAAATGTGTATTGTCGCTGTTTGAAACTCCGACTTACCCATTTGTGCTATTGCAATTTCAGATTGATACTTTCGAGATTTCTCTTCAAAAACTGGAACTTCATCGTCTATTCTTTCCAAATCCACACGGGCAATTTTATTTTTGGTATCCAACCAAGTCTAAAATAAATATTCACAGTTTATGAAATTAAATCTATAATAAGGAAATCCAGGAAAATTAAATGCTGTAACTTCGGCTTTTGATAACATATGGAATTCAAATTCATTAGTAATAAAAAGAGAGCGTTGAGAGCTCTAATGAAAACTTAGAGATCGAATTTTTTTTTTTCCAAGCCAGCCGGTCAGATATAGGACTGGTCTACTCCTATTATATCGACTAGTG
>BMAO01019380.1:102805-129940 GCA_019973975.1 Trichonephila clavata
AAAAATTGAATATAAAATATAACACAAAAAGCTAATTCTATATTAAATATGTCTTTATGTGCTTCAAATATGGAGTTATTTCAGTAATTGCTGTCAAACACATTCTATCATTTGTTGTAGAAGAGAACGTTTCGTTTGATCAGTATAACTAAACAAATTACAGATCCTATTTTTAAGAAAAACTTATTTAATTTCATGCATTAAGAACATTCAAACCATTAAAAAAAACTTTTAAGTCAATTCTCACTTTAAATAGATGAAAAGAACTTATTTTATTAACGACTGAAAATTTGAACTATATATATATGGAGAGTAGGAATTGAAAAAAAAGCATGATTTGTCTGCATTGTTGTAACAATGCACACCCGGTATGGCTAGTTTGGCTGAAAAACCGGTTTTCGAAGCCAACTTTTGTAATTGTTTTAACGGTTCCATTGTTACAACAATGAAGACGAATCTAAGTTGGTGTCGAAAACCGGTAATTAATTTAGTTTAATTAATTAACCGAAATTAATTAATTAATATTTGAAAAACTATATTCACATCAAGGCCCCTCCATTAGAAGTTTTAAAAAATTTATTTGAATTAACAGAAAGAATTTTATTAACGATTGAAAATTTGAGCAAGATGAAGAGAGGATGAGTTAAAAGTAGGAATAGAATAATATGTGTCAAAAAGTACATAGTTGTTTTTTTAAAAATGGAACTATGCATCCATAATTTTACACAACAGTTTAATACAACTGACAAAGCACAAAAATTGGTTTTGAGAAGTTCTAAGTAGAGATTAAAAACTAAAAATTTTAATCAAAACTAAAAATCAAAACAAAAATTTAAAAAACGAAACAATCCACACTTTGCATTTTAAATCTGTTAAGGTTACTGATTACATTCTGAACCGTGATTTTGAAAAAGCGTATTTTTGATATTTAGTGTCAATTGAATTAGAATATACACATAAAATTGTTTTCGTATTATTAGATTTAAAAAAAAACTATTTAAATACAATTATTTGGCAAAAAGTGAAAAAAGGATGTTATATTTTCAAAACATTCTCCATTTATAAAAAAGGCTTTTATAATAATAATATTTTGCCTGTATATATATAGCTAGAACTTTTATACAGAGACTAAAAGAGGATTTATGAAAGACGCTTTTTTCGTTACGATCAATTGAAATAATAACAGGTGTTACTTCTTAAAATTCATTTCTCTCTCTGATATACTAAAACAAAAGAATAAATCCGCTTCTAAATTATATATTTCAAAAACGCAAGTTCAGGCTCTGTACAGAAGTCTGAGCTGGATAAAATATTACTATTATAAAAGAGAGAATATTTTGAAAATATGTTATTTTTTCAATTCCTACTATTACCTCATACTCTCTCTATATTTATCTTGTTCAAATGTTTAATCGTTAGTAAAATACATTTTAAAACACCTAAAATTTTATATACACGGATGACAATACAATAATTTAATTACAATTAATAAAAATTAATTGATTAAACCTAATTATTCAAAGAATTATAAATACAGCCACGTTGGCATTATTTTTGACGACTTAGCAATTATTTTGATGACTTGTGTCAAAACTTGAAAATGTTTTTTCTCATATTTTAAAGCACTCAATTGAGCTGAAATTTTCTATACACTATTGTTTTGGGTAACAATACGATAATTTAATTATAATTAATTAAAATTATTTGACTGAAATTAATTATTTAAAGATTTACACATACAGCCATGTTGGCTTCATTTTTAGCAACTTGGGTCAAAACTTTAACAGATTTTTTTCCCCCTCACGTTTCAAAGCATTCAGTTGAACTGAAATTTTATATACACGGTTGTTTTGGATGACAATACGATACTTTAAAGATAATTAATAAAAATGAATTGCCACTTAATGTTGTGATTTTTCATATGTATATACATATTTATATTAATTATAACTATTTTATAAAAAGTAACTAAAATAAATTTTTTTATCTAAGTACGAATTGACTTAAAAATTTTTATATTAATTGTTCCTCATTTTTTAGCTCAAATATTGTATTTAAATAATTTTTTCGTGTAATAATACGAAAACAAATTTATGTGACACTAAATATCAAAAAAAAATTATTCATTTGTGCACTTTTTCAATATCACAGATCCGAACTTAGTCAGACACATTGGTATGCAATACAATCAATAATAGACATAGACAGTAAATATTGGGCAGCAAATTAACTGAAAGTGTGAACTCTCTGAACACGCATTTATAATTAGTGCAAAAAATTACAATACAATAAAGCTTATGCAACTTTTCAACATATTAATTACCGATTCTATTTTATATTTTGCAAATATAACTAATATTATCATCTCGTATTAATTCAACTTACTTTGACAATTAACTTTCCATAGCAAAAGAATAATTAAAAAACTTCCTAACAGCCGCTGTCCAGTCATGATTTTCTTTTCCAACTTGACGATGATAATCCGACACCGCCTACTGTGGACCAAGAATTTCCATGTAGGAGTAAATTCAGATTCTTCTAACTGTGATTGTATACCGATAAGTAAAGCAGTGAAACAAAAGAGCGCTTATCTCCTATTCAATGTTCTTCGTATTGAAAAAGAAACACAAACGATAAAAAGATAATGATATATCAGTCACTGGGTTATTCATAAAAAGAGGACTCGAAAACTTTTAATTATTCGTTGTGCATATTGGAAGCATTAGGTGTTCTAGAAGTCCTTGACTTATGTTTGATTTAATTTGAGGAGGGAAACGTACACATTCTTAAATTACATAGTTTTGTAGAGCCATCGAGATATATATATGAGTTTGTTAAAATAAAAAAAACTTTTGGAGCATTATTGTGACATACCTTAACCATTTAAGGTATGTATCCAACTACCCTAAAACTGGAAATTTTGCCAAAAATTGACAATTTTTTTTTTTTTTTTTTTTTTTATGATTTTATTTTATAGGTCATCTTATAAGCTTTACAAAAATACTAAGTTTATTATTTTCCATTCACTAGAACAAAAACTACAAGTGTTTTAGCAAAAGCCGATGCCATTACTTTAAACAAGATATACTTTAAAACGCGTTTGACTCGAAATGTGTTTTTTTGAAAATGCTCAAACGGGTACAGTGATTGCTCAAAAAGTTTTGAAAATAATGAACTGAAATTTTTTGTGTATATGTTCTGTATAACAGCATAGGTGTTTTAATTTTCAAATTTATCAATTGTTGTTTTTCCCCCAAAAATTTGCAGCCCCTTATGTGAATATAATCACTGTTTTTTTTTCCAGCAATTTCATATAATAACTTAGATAAAGTGCTCTAGTTTTTGTAAAAATTAAAATATCTCTTCTCCTGGTGGTCATTTCAAAAATGAATAACATAACAACACATCAGAATTGAAAATCTGTTCATAAACTTTTGGAGCAGAATGAGCTGCGTTTATGTTATTTTTTGTCAATTTTCACCCATTTTAGTAATAATAATTTCTTTTTCTCTTCTTAATTGTAGCATATTTTTCTTAAAAAATCTAAAAAATCTTCTAAACAAATCTAAGAACAACAACAAAAAAAATCCCCATGACTCTCTATTTTTAAAAAAAATTTAAAAAATTGGCTGAGTTATAGAAACTGCCGATAAAAGTGAAACTTAGAAATTTTAGTATTAAAATTTGAAATTTCATAATGTTTGAATTAAAGTTATCAACATCAATCTGGTTTTCACATCTATTGACACTCCGAGCAACAATTGCATGCATGTTTATATGGTTTTCTATTATTCAAATATATCACGGGCTGTACAAGATCATGACAAAATATAAATATAATTCAAATGAAATAACAATTAATATACAATCATATTATTTATGGATAGTATTTGTATTTACTTAAATTTCAATGTGCTTGATTTTTAACATTATTTTAATTGTTTGCATCATTGTCATCATTAATTTCAACAATACTTAGACTTTTTGTACTTTCAATTATTTCATTTTGTTCTAAAAAAGATACAATAGGCTTATGGTAACTAAAGTAAGAAAGAGAAATGTTTGATTCAAATTTATCTAAGTATCACGTAAAAACCGCATCGATCGTCGTTTTATATTTTGTTGGACTGAGTTTTTGAACATTGGACATATTTAAATTAAGTGTTTCATTTAGAAATTTAATTAGGGGTAGATTTTTTCTCATCTGCAAACTTAAAATCATTGGCAGATTATGATATTTTTAGCCAAATCTTTTTTCGAGTATTTCAGAACCTTCTATTGTATAAATCATCAAATTTTCGAATAAAAATTGTTGTATCTGTCTCATATATTTTTCAGGCGAAATATAAACGGCAACCATAAACATGTATTGCCCATTCTCGGAATCGAACTTCCCACATTGAACTTTTCACTAAATCCATTCCACTTCACTTATAAGATATACACAGCACTATACGTTAGCTGAATAGCTGCAGATATACTGCTATAAGCATGTCGATGACGCGAACGCACAAGATTTCACCCATCCAAAAAGTGTTTAAGGCGAACAGCACACTGCGCATGCGCCAGTCAAAGCATGTCGGTGAAGCGAACTCATAAGATTTTCCCCTACGAAAAAGTGCCCAACGCCGCTAAAGAAGTTTTCTCTTCAAAAAAAGGGTTGTCGCAAGTAGTCAGAAGTTCCCTGCTAAAGCTGAGATAGTGCATCTGCTTACAGATGCCAAAGTCATATCCCCGATATAATGCTTTTAAATTGTTTTCTGTGGTTTTATTATTTTAATATAGATATAACAGATTACTTTTAGCGAAAAACAAGCGTACACGAGTAAACTCGTTGTTAGCATATAAGAAAATATTTTTTCCCCCTGTGCCAATACTTGAAATCGGCAATTTAGATAAGGATATCAATAACGAGTTATCTCGGAACTGGCAAGGAGAAACCCAGTTTACCAATTATGAGTATTCACATAGTTGGCAGCGAAGGTGTTAACGCACACTTATTTCTCAATTTCTACTATTAGTTCACTCTCTCCCTATATATATATATATATATATATATATATATATATTTGTTCAAATTTTCAATCGCTAATAAAATACTTTCTATTCACCCATTCAAGTTCAAATACATTTTTTTAAACTTGATGACACTTGATGTTCATGCAAGTTTTTCAAATATTAATTCATCAATTAAATTAAAAACTGAATAAATAGTAACTCCAACAGCATAAATAGAAAGGAAAATCGTTCGCTGTGTCCCAGTAGCGCAATGGATAGCGCGAAGGACTTTTAATCCAAAGAGCATTGGTTCGAATCCCGCCTGGAATGGCCTAATTTCTGAGAATGTGATTTCTGTTAAACAATAATAATTTGTTAGATTAATTAAATTTAATTAGTGATTAAAGATAGGGTTTGAAAATCGAAAAAGAAGTCCAACGCCATATATGGGAAGGAAAATGGAAAATTGCCAGGGAATATCGCTTTCTATTTAGTCATTTAATATTGTGATTCTGTCATATGTATATACATATTTATATTAATTGCAACTATTTCGTGAAAAGTAACTTTCATGAAATTTTTCTTTTTTGACCTAAGTAGGAATTGACCAAAGAAAAAAAATTTCTCCTTGTTTTAATTAAATTGATTAACATGCCTTATCATGAAAAGCGATACCGGGAAATGATTACTCCTTTCATCCTCCATGAAATAAGAAAAATTTTACTCTGGAAAAAACGTGCAAGAAGTGTTTTTGAAAAAAAATTTGCATGTCTTAAGGCTTCAAAGAAAATGCCTCGAAAATTATATTTGACCGAAGCAAAAGCTGATGGTTGGACGTTCCGGAATCGAGCATTTGGTACTTCAGTGAAGAAACGCTTGTACGACGTTTGTCTTTGATGTATATAGTCAGTTAAACTAAGCAGGCGTCAGCTGTTGCCGTGGCTTTCGGTCTGCTGGGTATTGCCGCTCCCGAGAGCGGTCATCAACATTATCGATTCCTTCCCGCCAGCCACCAACCGAGAAAACGGTAAGATAACTGTTTTATATACAAAACCTAAGACTAAGGAATATTTTAGTGGTGAAAAAAGAATATCAAAATATATTATAGAAGAATATTCCTGGAAATTTTTCTGCAGGAAGTCTATATATCGGTATCTTGTTTCGGTACACTATTTGGTAACTAACGTTATTTGGCGATAAATTAGCGAAAGGCAATTATAATTTCTATCATACAAGTTATTCTTAAACAACTGCATAAGATTAGACAATTTTCCTTTTCTCCTTATCAACCTTCGTTCATTTTTACTAAAGAAACATTTTTATTTTTTTAGTGGTACTACAAGAAGTAAAAAAAAATAAAAAGCACAGTTCGGAGAAAATATTCAGACATTATTACATACATTCATTTTTATTGCTCTATGCTGATGCTTCCTGTTTGGAAGTTGAATGTCTGAATTATATAAGTTATCAATGAATGTAACACACAAATGCTATTCTTATTTCCACTCCATTCAGCTGAGACTCAAAAAGGTATGACTGATGGAGACAGAAAGGTGGCGCTGATGTCGGGATAAAGAGAAATTTCTTTGCGTCCTTCATTCTTTTAATTTGGTTTGGACTTATTACACTGGAACAGAGCTCAGGAAAAATTTCTTCATTGTCCATTGCATATCTCTCATTGATAGAGCTTGGTAGGAAGTTTCTTTATCCAGCAGTGACTTCTGTACAAATGTTTCGCGTGTAAAATGTTACGTTTGATGTAAGTACACATATAAAAATAATCATCAATATTTTTTTTAAATATTTTGATATTGAAAGAGGATTTTTTAATTTGAAATTATTTATGCTCACCTTGATTAAATTATTTGAATTTATTAAATGTATAATGTAGTCACATTAAAATTTCAGACTTGTTTCATTGTATCGTGAATTACTAAAGCTTCTTAATTTGTCAAAAATCATTGGTCAGTTTCTTTATCATCGTTTGTTACTAGCAAGAATGATTAATGAAAAATAGCTATAAGCCATGAATTCTTCACAAATGGAATGTATCCGGATAGACCTCTCGAGTCCTTTATTGTGCATACAGAGTAATAAAAACATAAGCAACATTTAACCGTGATTTGACTTTAAAAACGGAAAGGCAAAAAATTTCTTAAAATAGAGAAATAAACATCACTTCTCTACATATTGTAATTAAGACAACTCTGAACTCTTCGTTTTCTAAATAAATTCATGTAAGGAAACAACAGCGCCCTCTACAATACTTGCAAAAACTGTAGTTGTGGATCAACTTTACATATTCGGTCATCCTGGAATGAAATTTCCTCTTCAACATAGTTTGGGGTAAATTCCTATCCACCCCTTGGCAAAGATTTTTTTCAAGTCGCGCCAAAATGACGCCAAATGCGTTTTTCAAAGTCGAGTTCACGCCAACTGGGAGAAACATGGCGTTTTGTCCGAAGGAGCAAAAATGGAAAACATTAGAGCTTTAAGAAAATATACGAGCTTCTGAATATTAGCTTCTGAAAATAATAGGTACTTTTTTAACTTTCCGAACAATTCCATGAAAAATTAAACTTTTCAAAAGTAGGAAAGGAAAAACATTCCGAAAAAAAAAAGGAATCGAAAGATAAATTTTACAGACGTTAAAAAAGCAAATTCAGCAAAATCTCGGCTTCTTAAAATCGGAAATGAAGAGCATTCTAATAAGTAAAAATTGAGATCTAAAGATCAAAAACGAAAAATTCTTTTTTTAACTTTTGAAAAGTACGGATTTACGAACATTCCGAAAAGAAGGAATCAAAGTTCCATTGAGGAAAAAAAATTTTTAGACGTTCAGAACAAATTAATGAAAGATTCAGCTACAAAAGCAGAAAAAAAAATTAAGGACAAAAAAAAGGACGGATATCGGAACGACAAAAATCGAAATTTCTTTTTTAACTGCTGAAAAGTAGAAAATTAAGAACATTCTAAAAAAATAAATGGATATTAAGGACAAATTAATGAAAGATTTAGCTTCTAAAAGCAGAAATTTAAGGACATCCTAAAAAAAAAGACGGATATCCGAACGACAAAAACGGAAATTTCTTTTCGACTGTTGTAAAATAGAAAATTAAGAACATTCTAAAAAGAATAAATCGATGTTCGAAAGAGAAAAATTTAAAACTTTATGAACAAAATACTGAATGATTTAGCTTCTTAAAAAGACATAAACACATTCTCTAAAATTACTGAAATGGCTTTTGCCAAACCACGTACCTTTCCTTACATCATGCGGGTTCTTTCCTCCTTTCGAACGGCATCTTCATAATTTTAACTATTTTTTCCGAAAGCTCCATCCAATAATTACCACCTTTTTTTACAAAAACTTGAATAAATAAATAAACCTTGCTTTCGTCTAGAAAACAATAAGCGGTAATCGCACGTACTATCCGAATAACAACAAAGCATCAAATAGTAACGGTCCTTACTACTCGTGCATTGTTAGTAGCTTTGCCGAATCCAACGTAATTACCCAAATTACTAGTTGCAGACATCTAACGGTCACTAAAAATGGTCTTTTATTTTGAAGAATTAAAAAAGAAGGGTTGCAAGCTTGGCGACAAAAAAGCACAAAATCCAGGGGTGGGCTATAATAGGACGCAACCAAATAATGCTTAAAGGGGGAAAATAAGCAATAGCAGTCCACACACACACTAAATATATCCGTTATCACTGCAGCGACATGGGCTATTGCGGCAACTCTGTGTGTCAGATATTTTTGCAGTTATAATCATCCATTGAGCTACTCGTAACACAAGAAAATTTACTTATACAATTTTATTTTCTTGTATAACCAAAAAAAAAAGCCAACGCGCGTATTTCTAAATGAGAAGGCTCTCAACTTTTAGGCATACCATTACAGTTTTGATTGCAGCAGCCAGTCCTATTTTTTGGTGCTGTCCCGGGCTGTGAAAATGTCAGGGATTTTCATAATTTTATGACGGTTTCTTTTACACTTGTATGTTTGCATTTTCTTAAGCATTCTCTAAAGCTGTGTATATTTAATATATATTTTTGAAATTGGAAGGTAATTCTATCACAGCAACGGAAGCATTCAAACATATTTTAAATTTTTTTGTCAATTTTTCAAGACAGAAAAACCTTCAAACTAATATCTTTTGCAACAAAAAAAAAAATTGCTATGCATTCTGAAAAAAAAATACTGATGTTTAAGAACAAAAATTCTTCTCAAGGATACACAACTTATCCAATACTTAGAGTTGTGAAGAACACAATTTTAGATGTTAATACGTTTCATTGGTTAAATTTACAAACTGAAATTGCTGGTTCGATTTAGAAGAGAGTGCGCAAGTTGTTAAAGATATTATAAAAGATTCTATAAATATTGATAAATTCAAAACTAAGGGGTAGGTTGTGGCTCAAGTTCTGTAAAAGCAGCGCTATTATGGAACAGACGTGGAAAGCATTTTTTTAAAGTGCGCCTCATATTTCATATTGCGATTATTTCTAAAAAAATTTTAGTGTGCTATGTCTGCCTGGGACATTTCCAGTTTTGACAATAATTTTTTTTTCCAGTTATGAAACACATTTGTTCTGTAGAAAGAGGTAGACTAACAATATCTACTGTTTCACATCTACTACATGTTAAGATCAATGAAGAATTTTTTTGTGAAATTTATGATGTAATTAAAACAAACAGACCATTTCAAATGCAAATGAATACTATAATAAATACTACTGAATAAAAAAAGGTAATATTTCAGAAAGCTCTGGAAAGACTTTTAAGTAATTTCGAAATGTATCTTAGGTTGGAGCCCCAAAAATATATATGGTAAGCCTATCTATACTGGTAATTCAGTTAATCTGTTAATGTTTTAGTTTTCTTCGCGAAGAACATGAGACTTCACTTTATTAATTACACAGGCATGCAAAATTGAAGTTTTTGAAAATACAAAAGAAATCTTTGGAAATTTTTATGTAATTTGTGTGCTGATTTCGAAAATAGCCAATTTCGAAATTCGAATTTTTTATTTCCTTATCATGTCAGGATTTTTTTTTTTTTTTGTAAGCTCGATATCGAAATATATGTTAAAATCCTATTTGAAAAGGAATTATCTCGAAAAATTTAGGGTGTTTTATCCAGAAACAGTAGTTTTAATCTAGTTAAGGTATCCGACTTCCCTAAAATTGTCAATTTTGCCAAAAATTGACAATTTTTTTTATGATTTTATTTTATAGGACATCTCATTAGATTTATAAAAATACCAAATTTATTATTTTCCGCTAACTAAAACAAATACTATACGCGTTTTAGTAAGAGCAGATGCCATTACTTTGAGAGCAAGATATCATACTTCAAAACACGTTTTACTCCAAATGTGTTTTTTTTAATGCTCAAAAATGCTGAAAAATGTTTGAAAATAATTAACTGAAATTTTTTGTGTATGCCCTGCATAATAGTAGAAGTGTTTTAACCTTCAGATTTATTGAAGTGAAATTTCTTTGCGGGCAGGAGTGAATGGGAAATTTACCCAGTTTTGCATAACAGTGAAAAAGCGAACGGTAGTAGTGACTCCCCCCATCCCCCCCCCAAACGTCGCCATGGGCACCACTTTGGGAATCACTGGTCTAGATGAAGGGTGACTTCTTATTTTTGGAAAAATTTGGGTCTACTGCTCCTAATATAAAAATGAGTTTACAAATTTTATAACCACAATGTTTGTTACTCTGCACATCTTAAATTTAGTAAAATCATTAAGGTCTTGTCTCTACTAAGGTCCCTACCTTTAAAGTAATTTCATAACAGCATGCAGATCCGAACATTGAACTTGTCAACATGTCTGTAGAATTGTCGGAAAGTACTACCAACGAGGCTATGAACAATCAGGAAAGGATGGGGATGAGGGGGTGCCCGGTCACCTACCTGAAATCTGAATTGGAAGTACAATCGAAGTTCCCCCTCTACCAACCAGCTGATTTGGAAAAGCTTAAAGTGGAGCTCGCATCAGGGGAGAAGGAGTACCAAACCATCCTGGGTGAGATTGATTATTTTCTTGCCCAATTGAAAACTGTAAAATTCATACATTTAAACCTAATAATCAGGTTTCAAAAAATTTAAATAGTAAAAACGCAAACTCTATTGAAATTAACCCTAAAGGTAAAAATAAAAGAACTGACACTAAAGAGTTCCAACTCTCCAGAAAGGGAGCTAGGACAATCAAGGAAATACCTATTGATCAAGTGGTGTGCACCACGAAACACAATTTTTCAGTCTTAGAAGACGAGCAACCCACGGTTGATATGAGTGATCTCCCGATCCCATCGCCACCCAAAATCAAACCCATAATGATGAAGATCACCAAAAACTATAATCTTATTATCCGAGAGATTAACCGAAAATATCCCGCTACGGTCAACGAGGCGACCGGCGACTGGATTAAAAGCCAATGCGCGACGTCCGATGACCACCGCGACATTACGACTTCGCTTGTCGAGAAAAAGATAGAGCACTGGGTAGTCGACCCAATTGCAAACCGACCCATTAAGGTCGTATTCAAGGACCTGCCAGCTTCAATAACAGTTGCTGAGATCGAGCATGATCTCAAGGAAAAAGAGGTAGCTGTCGAGAAGGTCGCGCAATTGCGCAAATTCTAGACACAAGCCCCACTCCCTATTTTCATGGTTGAAGTCAAACGCGTGGAAAACGCGACTGACATCCATGATATTAGAGCAGTATGCTTCATTAGCGTGACAACAGACCCCTTCAGCAGGAAACCGGGCGTCACGCAATGCTATACTTGCAATTACTTTAATCATTCATCAAAAAATTGCAGAATGAACCCCAGATGTCTAAAATGCGGGAAGAACGACCGAACCGAAGATTGTGAAATCAAAGGTAAAGTTGAAAACCCGCACTGCATTAATTGCAATCAGGATGGCCACGTAGCCTCGCTAAGAAGCTGTAGTAGCTTCCCTAAATTAAAAAAAATAAAGGGCGAACAAACTAATCCTGTCAATGATAATAATAAAAATAAAAAACCAGCCAACCGCCCCAATAGCAAACCAGTTTCAGAAAATGTTAGCTACGCCAGCGTCTGTGCTGGGGAAAACAGCCACCAGATGATGACGCGTGGGGTCACTCAATCGCACAATCAAGAGTCCCCCGCTGCATCACTCAAAATGAAGGAGAATCCCCCACACCCGAACCTCGCATTAATTTTGGAAATTTCGCAACTTATATTGCGGAACTACAAAATATCACGACAAAATTCCCAGAAATTTTTAAGGCCCTTGTAGATATGGCCAAAACAAAAAATGATAATTATAAACTTCATATTTTTATGATGGGCGTCGCGTGCTCATTCAATAAAACCCTAAAATGAGCCCCCAGTACCATCACCTCCTAAACATCAAAACCTGGTGACTCAAATGAGATAGGCTTGTGACGTCACACATAGTAGGGATAGAAAACTCGCTTGGATTCAAGTTAGATTAGTTCACTCGCCTACGCCATTTTGGTGCTTGTGTTTGTGCGGTTACCTGCATTTTTATATTTTTATTGTAGATTTTCAATTTATTTTTGACGATTCTTAGTTAGTTCACAAAATGGTTTACACATGAGTTGTACTGAATTGCAATAGCAATTATAAACATACTGAAAAAAAAAAGAATGTTTGGATTCGAAAAGGAAGACTCGCTTCGACTCCATGATATATCATGAAAAGATTTTGATCCATCAAAGCATTCAAAAGTAAGTTATCTAACTTTATTCTATTTATGGAAACTGTAATAATATCTTAATTTTAAAAGTCTACTAATAACTTCAATAGGTTGTTCGATAAGACACTTGAAAAATGTACTAATTTCTTTTTCTTCGTGTGGGTTTCTTAACATGGTAATTACATTGGCACAATTCATTTTTATTTATCTATAATGAGAAAAGCGTATTGTTTATCAAATAAATATTTTGTAGCCCTAAAAAAATTTATGTGTATAAAAATGAGCTCAAACTAGCATTGTTAATGAGACAAAAACTGTGCTATTGCAAACAAATATTTTTGTGTCCTTTACTAAATATCTTTTCACAGAGAATCAACAAAAGTACCTTAAGATGTTAATTCTGTGTTAGCGAAAGAAAGTCCATTATATAGGATACAGAACTCATAGTCAATGTAAATATGGACATAAGAAACCATTTATTGATTATTTTGTATATTAATATGATGTGAGATACAAAATGCATAACACATTCACAACAAAAAAAAGCTATCTGATTTCTGAACTATTAAGATGACTTTAAAAGTCAGAAAAATTAAAGCTAAAAACAGATAAACATGACTCAGCGTTAACCTCACAACTTTAACTTGAAGTACGATTGCTACGACAGCAAATGTCGGAGAAGACACCACATTTCGAGGTAGTGAGTACCAATTTCTAAGCCCTTGACGACAACACTGACAGTTTCTTTTCTAAAATTGTTTGCATTAATATAGACTCTATGGTGTCCGACAAGAAGGATTTCATCGTATCAAGTTTGCTTTGATGACAACCATTTGCTGGAAAAATAAACAAATTTCATTGAATCAAAGAGAAAAAAAACAAAAATTTTGTTCGAATTTTGTATATAAGCGTTGTCAAAAAAATTTTTGTTGTATCAAAATTTTTTCACTATTTCTAACAAAAGTCCATTCAAAATAACAAAAGATCAAATTATCAGAGAAATTTTTGTTAATTCTAACAAATCTTTTCTGTCAATGCAAAACAATATATTTATATCTGTTTAATTTTAGGTTTGTGAACTACACTTTGCTGATGATGCAATACGAAGAAACACAGAAGCTTATGATGAAAAAACTGGGGAGAAAATATGTGTTGCTTGAAAACAATTCCCGACTTTTTCCCCTATATTTCAAACTCTACGAATCCTATTCAAGAATGTTCTGAGCAGAGACTGCAAAGATTAGTGAAATAAATACTGTTGCGTGTGTGTGATGTTATAAAATAATATTCTGAAGTCTTAGAATGGTCTTTCTCCTGGATTTATTGGTAACAATAACTTTCAACGATAAACTTAATAATCTTTAACAAATTAAATCAAGTTACAATAATTAGACTGAAATAAAATAAAGAGAATAAATTCTAATATTCAAGATAGAATCCTAGTAAACAATGGCACCTGGTACACCAAAGAAGAATTTGGAAAAAGTAAATCATTTACATTACTTCCAAAATTAGTCGAGTGTTTAAATGCAGAGAAGCTTCAAACATATGGACTGTTGTTTATAAAAAAGATCTAGTAATAATTATGATGCTAGACACAACGGTATCTCCTGTTATTAAAGCATCAGTGATTATAAATAAAGAATTATATTTGTCAATACACATAGGTCAAACAAAAATATGTCCACTTGGTAAGTACAAATTTCCTCTAAAAGATAATAATGTTATAGTTGTAAGTAAAATATTACATGAACTGTTTCTCAGAGTAGAAATGAAATCTCCCATGATTTTCCTACAACATTTGGTTTTATTTTTAATCTTTTAGAAAGTATATTTTCAGATTTAGATGATGATAAAAAAAAAATTGTACTCCATTTCTTAATTGACCAGCTCAAATGTTTAACCTGTAACAAGTTTTCTTTTAGATATTCCTCTGAAATGATGGTTTTCTTTGTAAATTACAATCTATATCTCCTCATGCCTGTAAATTTTTAAGAAATTCAGGATATCTCAATATTCCCCATCCTAGAACTTTGCACAAACTTTATTCATCTTTAAAAACTAATCCTCAAACAGAACAATCAAATAAAAACTTTCTAGCATACATGAAAAAAAAGTAAACATCTTAAAATCTGTTGACAAAACTGTCATACTGATGCTTGACAAAATCTATTTAAAACTATATTTAGATTTTAAAGGGGGTAATATTCTTGGGATGGCTTATAACAGTGAACAAGCTGCTACTTCAGCAATGTGCTTTCTCCTCTTAAAGAAGTAGTTCCTATAATGCCGGTGAAAAAAATCGATGGAAAAAAAATTGTTTGCTGTTGTTAAAAAAAACTATCGTAGAACTTGATGGTATAGGATTCAAAGTTATAGGTGTAGTTTCTGACAATAATTCTATAAATCGAAAAGCAATGTCCAACTTTTCTGTTCCTCCCAAATTGAGCATTGTATATCCACATTCTTCTGATCCTTCCAATCCTTTATTTTTTGTTATTGATTCAGTACAATTTTTTAAATGTATTCGTAACAATTGGATTAATCAAAAAAATGCGGGTCAATGTTTTTATTTTCCAGATTTCGAAAACCATAATAAGTTTCCATTATTAGAAGCAAATTTCTCTACACTTAAGCGACTATATGACATAGAAAGTAATAATTTAGTAAAGTTTGCTTATGGTTTAACTTTGAAGGCTTCATGTCCTACAAATCTTGAAAAACAAAATGTGAAACTTGTGCTTAAGATATTTAATAACTTTGTTATTCAGGGGCTTCAACTATTAGGAGAGCAACATAAACATATTAGTTATGAAAGAACATCAATTTTTATTTCTTTAATTTCTACATGGTGGAAAATTGTTAATGTTAAAACACCTTTAAAGGGACAACATTTGCTTGATATTTATCAACAACCGATTACTTTATCTCCAGACAACAAAGCATGTCAATTCTTGCGTAGAATTTTGCCATGGTTAGACTCGTGGAAGGAAAAGGATTGTACTAATGGCACCCTTACTAAAGAAACACATCTTGCTTTTACTTAAACCACATACACTTTACTTGAAATGTCAAAATATTGCATTAATGGATTAAAATTTCAGTATTTTCTTTCTGGAAAAATTCGAACAGATACGTTAGAAACTCGTTTTGGGAAATATAGGACACTGTCAGGTTCTCAATATTTAATATCAATTCGACAGCTTTATGAAGTAGAAGCTAAACTTAGAATGCAAAATTTTTTACCTCTAACTTTGTTTTCAAATGCTTATGGCCAGCTTAACTTAAAATATATTAATTTGGAAGATTCGTGTGATATTGGAAGATTCGCGTAATGAAAATCCTTTAGAGCCATAAGTTCGCATAGTTTTAATATTACACTATCTGAAAAAGATTTTCCTGATGCTCAGCCATATCCATCTGTCTTAACATATTTAGCTGGTGTTTGTGCTAGAGTAGTACTTAAAAAATTAAAATGCGATTCTTGTTCCAAATCACTTGTTCTTAATAAACTTTTGAACTAAATTCTAAATATGATTTAATACGTAACTTATACAGATGAAGTTTACTGTGACCTTCCCCAGATGTTGTTCCATCGGTACTCTATAACTATATAATAGTTCAGAAACTTCTTTCTAATGATTATGAAAATATGTTCCTCAAACAAAATAATCAACGCCAAATTGCATCAGAAATATCGATTAGCTGGATAAATTCAAATGAAATTTTTTATATGATGAACCTTGTAACAATAATAATCATGCTTATGAGCTAGTTTTAAAGCATATTATCCACACTTCTACAAATGCATTATTACATAACTACAGTAGGGGGAAAATGATGTTAAAAAAGTTGAAACAAAGAAAAGAAAAATACATACTTTATTAGCTAAAGAAAAATTTCATTATTTTTATATATGATAAGTAACATATATTTTTATTTATGCATTATTTCTCTCTCTCTCTCTCTCTCTCTACATATTTATTCATTTATGTATATATATATGCTTTTATATATATATGTTCTCGTGATCCTGTCCTATCTTGGACTGAGTTCACATCGCCCGACGCGCCTCTAAGTGTAGGAGGAAACATATCATCACCAACAAAAGCCATAACAACAGTTATTTATTGAGGACAGACAAAACAAAAATAACAAACACAAGTTCAATTTATAAGTGGAAACCTCGGAGTGATTGCCTAATACTCGATTAATCCTAATACTCAAATCTAACATTCAAATTTAATATTCCACTGAGTCTTCCACTCAGCTATCAGAATTGACAAGGAGACGGACTCTTGCTAACTTCAGGTCGGTACTAAATCTAATTCCTTTGATTCCTTTAATGATTAATAATATCAAATACTATAAAATGCGCGTTAAGCTCGTTGAAGTAATCCGTGGACGATACTTACATGTAGTTCGGCAATTCCTTCTCTCCCTATCAATTACGAAATCTAGACTTTATATAGTCAAACTAATTAGCATATAACTATCTCGTGTTTTTCCCGAAGAGGCTGTGAAATAGAATAAATGCTGGCCCCAAAGTTACGCAAGAGGATTAGTTTGGAAATTCAAGCGGATAGCCCCGTCACAGCCCCCCTCAAGAAAAAACGGGATTTATAAAAGGGTCTCAATGGCCCGATATAAATTACGTTGAAAATTTTAAGTCTTAACTTATCTAGACATCTTAAATTTTAGTTTAGCAATAGCTTTTATAGAACAATACGCTAAAGAAACTCTCAAAACTACTAGCTCAAAATTTACTCACTCCAAGATTTTAACTTTTACATTCATTATACAAGGTGTACCCCATTTGGGCGAGAACCAAGGAAAAACCTCCCACTGGAGGGAAAAACACGGCCGTACACAACCCGTAAACTTAGATATTTTAATTACATCCTGGGTTACATAACTTTTATCTTCGACACAAAATCTTCAAAACATCAGGGTCAGCCACCCTGAAATGAGAACTGGATCAGTGGACGTACAAAAAAAATTTTTGAACACTTTATACACACAACATTGAATTCACACATATTTAAATTGTCAATTACTTTTTACAAATTTTATCTGGTTTCAAAAAAAAAAAAAAAAAAACTCCCATTCCAATCGCGCAGCGCTGTCAGGGGTATGGTTAATTTCCTCTCTACACCGCGAGTCCCAAAAACCAGATATATACTAATATACACTTCACTAATACTGCTTCATGTCATTTCCAGAGTGATTTAATTGTTTGAAGAAAATTATATACACTCTGCTTTCCACTTTTGGTTTCATATATATATGTGAAGAAATTCTCTAAAATTTTTTGTATTGAAGGTGTACTAATTATATTGCTGGAATACTTATATTTTATGCTATTTTTTATTTTAATCAATGTTTTTACAAGATGCATATTTAAGTGTTCAATACGAATGTTTTATCTACGTTGAAGGAATAGATTTATGTATTATGTTGCTTATTTTTGTTAATATTAATATCTTTAAATGTGCTGCACACTTTTAATGTATAATAAAACTCCAAATCTGTATGCATTGCCACAGGAATTGAATTGTTTCAAATATTAACTATAGTCTGGCCTACTGCATCCTATTGGTAGATTTGTTTGGCACACCAGAGCTATATAAGGTTGGCCACCCCTGTGTAAGAATTAACTCTTCAGTAGAGTACAAATCTTCCTCGTAGTTGAAGGAAAATGAAGCCCAGTGGCTGAATGGTTAGTGCATCGCGCTTCCACACCACAGGTCCGAGGTTCAAACCCCGGGCTGGGCAAGGTTGACTCAGCCTTTCATCCCATCAGTGGGTCGATAAAATGAAAACCAAGCTTACTTGGGGACAAAACACTGGAGGTTTCGCTTCAGGCTGACCACCTCATCGGAACATCTGCTCATGCACCCCAGCGCCCAATGGTCACGTATACTGAGATGGGCACAGTAGGCCTTGGCCCTCATGGGCTGTTGCGCCACTGAGTTTGAGTTGATGGGAAAATCCATTTTTTTAACTTTATTTAATGCAACATTAACATAAAAGTGATGAAATATTTTTCTTTTTTCATAAACATATAATCCATTTCTAATGTATGTGTGTGATATGTGTCATTATACATTATATATTCTTTTGAATATATTATATTTCAATAAATTTTCATATTCTTTTTTGAATTATATATTTTAAGAAGCATTCCGGAATATTCTCATTTGAAATTAAAGTATAAGATTAATAAATGGTTCAATAAAATTGATAGATTGTGGTAGTTGTATAACTGATGGAACACTTTTTTTAGTTAACACAAAGAAAAAGTTTAATTATGATCTTGGGTTGACTTGTTTAAATTTCAATTGTTAGTAATTTATTCTAAGATCAATCTATGGTGAATTCAAAAATTAAGCTGATAATCATGTAGTTAATACTTAAACTGAAAAATACCCATGAATGTTAATCATGGACAAAATGCTCTGTAAACATATATAAAAATGGTTTAGCATTTTTTAAATGTATATTAAGGAATAGAGAATTACTTTAAACAGATCAATTCAAATGAGTTATACAACAGTTTCTTTTTCACATATTTGTATAATTAAGGTGAATAATTTCTTTACAATGAAAAGGAGGAAGAAAAACATTACAACATAAATATTTGAAACATTTTATTAATTCAAACAAAGTACACTAAGTGTGCTTACATTCCTTTTAATTATTTACCTAATTGAGTATTTCTCCATTGAATGAATTTTTTAATTATATATCATTTTCTAATATATATATATATGTGTGTATCGGAAATTTTGCAACAAGAAATATCCTTCATATTGAACTTTACAATAAGTGCTACAGTTACATATCAACATTCAATCTCGACCTCTCACTTGTCAAAAAATCATTAACAATTGAAAAAAATCTTTCAAATGCTGAATTAGTTCCAGTCCATTCTTTAACATATTGGAAACATTGTTTGGTAAAAATTCTGTACTTCTTTCATAAATTTTCCATTATGCCCAGATTTGATTCTTCTAAGTTTGACAATTTTCTTTTTATTATTAAAGGAATAAATTTTTTTCGAAATTGTGATTTTTATCAAAGGACAAAATCATTCAAAATAAGACTGTGTTGCTGAAATATGTTCCCCATCATTCCTTTGTAGAAATAAATACCTGAATATATAAAAAATATTTTAAGATCTCCGATAATCTGTACAGTTCCAGCACATGATGTGTAACACTTCAGCCTGGCATCTCTGAATATAGAGATTAACAAACATATGTACATATTAACATATGTACAATTTTTGTTTTATTATATAGTTTCAAATGTAAATGTGTTAGAAAAAAATTTGTCCTTGTGTATTTTAAGAGTTTTTTCCTACACTCTTGATAATTCAAAGTTTTTCATTGGTCCCTTCGAATTATTGAGAGTCAACTGTATGTGATGAAAAAAGGACTACCAGTAGTATATTGAGTGGATGGTAAAGTGTGTATGATTTGTATTTTTTTTAATAATGAATATTTCAATGAATGATTTTTTTGGCTATAAAGGTTACCTGTTAATATATTACAATACGAATACAAAAATAAAATTTCTTATATTCTGATCTTGGTTGTTTTTTTTTTTTTTTTTTTTGTCTGGAATACCATTTATCAAATTTTACACCATTTTAACATATGACAATGCAGAAATGTTCTGAAAACAGTAATACAAAGTATTAAATTTTGTAAAATGTTTATTTCAGTACCTTAATTTCCATAAATTTGAAAAAATACATGTTCTCTTTATTAAAATTTGTACCTTCTAATAATTTTTAAAATAAACTTGAAAAAAAGTAAGACAATTTATGATTAAGATTATTATATTTGAGCATGCACAGGAAATTTTACCATTATTGACTGCACATTGTAGCATTTGTTGATTGTTTTATATTTAGCAAAAACGATTGATATTAGGTACCATTTTATAATATGGGTTAAACATAAATACATACAATATAATTTTCATTACTTACATAAACCAATTTCATCAAATCAAGACTGAGAAATGCCACGATATACAGCCAATAGTGGAAATCATCCCTGTACACGTTGGAACACAGTATTAATAATGATGGCAGTGATTGATGTCACTTTTTTAATCAGCAATGTCTTTTTGTTGGCTGGAATTATTCGACAGTATAACATGCAAGTACTGAATTTTATACAGATTAACACTTAAATTCGGTACATGAATACAACAAGTAGAAAAACAAGTTCCAATAACCGTCAATTTTTTTTTATTTTTAAAGCTTTTTTAAAAATACAATACAAAAGAAAAAACTAACAAACACAAATTACAGAGAAAGAAAAAAAAACACATTAGAAAAAAGTGCCCAAAGTCATAACCCCCTGTAGCTCTCTAGCACTCTAATATCCAGCAATCTTGGAGTCAATCTTGTGGAGTGCCTTGCAGCATTAGAGAAGTTTTTCGTTCATTAACATGGTTAAATCATAGAGGCGGTAATAAGTATGGTCATAAACTCCCTTTGCAATTTAAATGTTCTCCCAAGCAACCATAGCCTGTCACTAAACGCAGAGGGGCCATCTCATTTCAGTGTTGTTTATCCGGTACAGTATACAAGTCCTTTTCGACCCAGTTCTAGCCTTTAATTTTGACCTGGATCTTGATTGGGAACAGTCAAACTCTATTACAGCTTTATCAAGAGTAAACATCGTTATAAAGATGCAACTGCAGGATACAGCAATTTGGGAAATTCAGCTGCAATAAAAATAATAATTTCACATTACACACCTTTACTTACTAATGTATCATAATTATAAATAAATTCAAACAAAAGTCTAATGACAGCTCAATTCATATTTACCAATCTTACACTATTAAAATTCGAAGGTAAACAAACGTATCTATGTATCTATGTACGTCTATCTTCTCACGAACAGCACCACGCAGAAAGTCGCGGAAGGTACCAAAAGATCGGGAATTTTCCGGGGAAGCCGTATTGCCTATTTATATTCCGATATTGTAATTAGTTAAAAAGATATTAATTAAAAACCTTAAAACGCCGAATTATTTTACTCCTGCCGGTTGCTTACTTGGCGGAACTTCCCTTCCGTTTCGGCCGAGCGGTAATCTTACGTTTTCCACCATATTAAAATTGTCATCCGATTTTCGGTGTCAAAATTAGACAAAAAATAATTACAGAATCGGAAAGATCATTTATTTCGCCACAACACGGTGTAATTTTTTTTGTAAAATAACGATATTTTCTATTTTTTTCGAATTTTTTTAAAATAGTGTTAAAACTGATGCGTTTTTATGAAAATTATTTCTAAATCGTTGGGTATGAATTACTTTTCGTGTTATTAAATCGATATTCTACACTAATTAACTTCAAGCCTTTCTCTTTTAGATCCATTCATTTAAAAAATAAAATTCCCAAAACTTTTTTTTTTATAGAATTTTTAAAAAGTAGTCTTAATTTTTACTTCACATTGAATAACTTCGTCATTTATGAAGGTAATCTCACAAAACCTTTTTTCCGTGTGTACAGTAATATTATCCGTAACATATACGAAGATTGAAAAAATTGCTTCAAAATTACGGATCCCCTCAATTAAAAATTAAATTCAATTTGAACCGACCATTTATTATTATTGCCTATTTTCTGTTCTGTTACTAACCTGCGTGGCGTGATTGGCTAACGCGCCGCTTTCGCGAAGTATCTTAATTCTTTCTTATGTTTAGGTTCGAATCTAGCGAATTTCATTTTGTTCGTTTCTGCTTATTTTTCCCACGTAAATTAATTTTACTGATAAATACTTATTTTAACATGATCCTCTGTTATTTTAATGTACTTTTCATTTTTTTTTTTTTTTTTTTTTTGCCTTAAAAAAGGTTTTTTTCTGATTTTTAATCATTCAAAGTAATTTCTATCTTTTTCAACAATTCCTAACAAGAAGCTTTCATTTCTGTTTATTTTTCCCACGTAATTTTTCAGTGCTGCCATTATTTAAGCAAACGGAATGTCACAATTAATTGCTAAATGAATATTTTTAATCAATTTTAATGTAAAAATATTAATAAGTTATAGTTTTGTATTTTATAAATATCGATGAATTTAAAAGAAAATGATTTTTAAAAAGTTCATTGATATTTAGAAACAGTGATTAAAAAAGTAAAATGCCGAAAACTATATGTCACAATTAATTGCTAAATGAGCATTTTTAATCAATTTTATTAAAAATAATTAATAAGTTAGTTTTGTATAATATAATTTTTTCCGCAGATACGTGTTTAAATAATTTTAACACAGAGTGGAATGAAAAACTATAAAATTAAAATTAAAAAAATTAAATGTTTTTATCAAATAGTATTCTTTTTTTTTTAATGTTTTTTTCAGTGAATGTTAGCATATAACTAGGTTTTCCCCCCAAAGTGGATTTTTAACACTTATATATGTTTAATTAAACATCCAAATGTTTCAAGAGCTATCTGTAGAATTTTTTTTATTAGTATTTATTGATAATGGATTTAAATTAATATATTTTTTTTAAAATTAAAATGCATTCAATGCATTTCTGAGATTCATTTAAAATATTTATCAGTATCGAAATTTTTGTTCTCTTTCATAAAACTTATAGTTTACTTTAAAATAATGCGTAATTGCATGAAACTTCCCCCTCCCCCGTGTCAAATATTTCATAAAATTCTCACAATTTTACTTCAAGAATTAAAATAGTAGTGAAATTTTGTAATTTGAAAAATTTATACTTTCTGTTCTTTTTTCAGCATACAACTATTTTTAAAAATGCTACAGTTTCGTTTCCGGGAAAAAACTAAAAAAATTTAATGTTTTTATCAGATAGTATTATTTTCTTTTTGAATGATTTTTTTCAGTGAATGTGTACTTATAACTAGGTTTTTTACATAGTGTTTTTCTTAGCAGTTACAAATGTTTAATCAAACATCCAAACGTTTCAAGAGCTATCTGTAGAATTTTTTTATTATTATTTACAGATAATGTGGATTTAAATTAATATATTTTTTAAAATCAAATGAATATTTCTATTATTTCCTTATTAAATTAATTATTTGTTAATAAAAGGTATATCGCCTATTATTTTGGATAAAAATACGTTCTAGAGCCTGGAATAAATATTTGTCCTCAGTGCCAGCCTAGCGGTAGCTAGACCTTCTACTTCAGTTACACAGTATACCTAAGTAAATAAAGTGAGAATGATAGGTTCGCCTAAGCTAAAACTAGCTTCGGCGGTCAGGAGGTGGTGGGGGAGGTGGAACATAGTTTCCGTAAACGGAAAACAGCTTTTGCGTTTCGTTCTTCAATCCGAAAAGGGGGTTTTCGTTACGTTTAACAGCATGGGGGGGGGGTGGATTCTTAGAAATCAGGTAGTATCTTCGTTGCGCTATGAGGCAAACGGTACATGAGGTGAGGCTGGTTCATGAAGTTAGATTGAGAGCTAATCGTTGGGTTGTCATGATTGCAGAATGGAAAGTTGCAGAATGGAAAGTCGAGGAAACATTCGCTATTAGGGTGTGGATGGGTTCAACACAAAGTTCTTCGTGGAGAACAGATCTTGGGATGTACCTGTTTATTATGAAGTCTTTGAATATCATTTAATTGTGTGTTACTGGCAGATCCCCAAATGGGGCATGTATACGTTAAGATGGGGCGAAGATAGGTTTTGTAAATAAATATCCGGTTATTTAAAGAGAGTTTGGATTTCCTTCCAATCAGTACGTTCTAGAGAGACATTTTTAAGCTAACTGTAAGTAGCGATTGATTGATTAATGAAAACCTGAAAATTATTTTATTATTTTAGATTCCTAAAAATTATCTATTATTAAAAAATGATGACTTTTTTTTACTCAAGCATCAAAATAGTTTTCTTTTATTGTTTAAATTTATTATTTTTTTACTAAAGCAATATTGTTTTCGACATGTCATGAATAGAAACTTGAAGATAAATCTTATATCTGAGAGGAGAGTCAGGGGGAAAATAGATCTACACTCAAATAAGCCACTGTAACACAATGCAGTAGAAAGAGAACTGAAACATGTTTGACATTAGTAAGATCTGGAAGATATTTTTTTTTTCGAAAAAGGGAATTGTAGTGACGTTTATATAAAGGAATCACACACATACCAGGAACTTTATAAAGGAAGGTGAATTTCCATGGCAGTATGTTATGCATTCGAAACAAATTTTAATAAAACACTCAAAATACTTAAAACAATCATTTAATAATTTCTTCTTTTATAAAGATAATTGCATGAAACATTTTTCCCGTGTGTCGAATATTTCAAAAAATCCTCACAATTTTACTTCAATATTTAAAATAGTAGTGAAATTTGAAAAATTTCTACTTTTCTGTCTTTTTTCAACATACAACTATCTTTAAAAAGGCTATATTTTCGTTTCCGGGGACAAAAAATTGCAACGAAAGAACTGAAAACTGAGTGAGTGATTTTTTAATTCGCACTGTTTGCCTATTCCAGGGTTATTGGCGATGGACCTCGAAATTTTCAACCATGGTCAAGTGACGAGGACGACACCTGCGCTTTCACAAATCTCTAATAATTAGAACACCACACCAACGCAAGAACAAATTTCGAAAAAGGGAGTTTTAATGACATAGTTAAAGAAATCACTCACATCGCGCACATAAGAGCTATCGGCCTGAGGGAAACACGAAATTTCCATGGGGATGAAGTTATTCACTCGGTAAAAGTCCGTGCAACGCCGGGCTAAGCGGAGAGGAAAGAAACAAAGAAATCAAAGTAATTTCGAAAAATAATATTGGTAGTGTTGAATTTGTGAAGAGAAGGGAAAATGTTAAGCGACAAAGCCATGACACGCACTCACGGGTCATGCACTCACATCGTACGCGTCAAAACCAAACAAAAGTGTTGGCGTCAGAAAAAAATGGAGGAAATTAACATGGGGATTAAGTTATACCCTCGGTATAAGCCCGTGCAACGCCGGGCCATGAAAGCTAGTCTTATATATTAAAATTCGAAGGTAAACAAACGTATCTATGTGCGTCTATCTTCTTACGAACAGCACCACGCAGAAAGTCGCGGAAGGTACCAAAAGATCGGGAATTTTCCGGGGAAGCCGTATTGCCCATTTATATTCCGATATTGTAAATAGTTAAAAAGATATTAATTAAAAACCTTAAAACGCCTAATTGTTTTACTCCTACCGGTTGTTTACTTGGCGGCACTTCCCTTCCGTTTCGGCCGAGCGGTAATCTTACGTTTTCCACCATATTAAAATTGTCATCTAATTTTCGGTGTCGAAATTAGACAAAAAATAATTACAGAATCGGAAAGATCATTTATTTCGCCAAGACACGGTTTAATTTTTTTTGTAAAATAACGATATTTTCTATTTTTTTCGAATTTTTTAAAATAGTGTTAAAACTTATGCGTTTTTATGAAAATTATTTCTAAATCGTTGGGTATGAATTACTTTTCGTGTTATTAAATCGATATTCTACACTAATTAACTTCAAGCCTTTCTCTTTTAGATCCATTCATTTAAAAAATAAAATTCCCAAAACTTTTTTTTAAAAGAATTTTTAAAAAGTAGTCTTAATTTTTACTTCACATTGAATAACTTCGTCATTTATGAAGATAATCTCACAAAACCTTTCTTCCGTGTGTACAGTAATATTATCCGTAACATATACGAAGATTGAAAAAATTGCTTCAAAATTACGGATTTTAAAAAAAAATTGTGATTTTCGTAAACTTATGTTTTTTGAGAAATAAATTAAAAAGTAGTAATTTGTACATTTTTTATTTCAAAGTACGTTTTTTTTGCAAATAGTTGGTGATGTTTGAGAGCATTAACGTAAATATTATGCCCTTAAAATGAAGGTAATGATTTTTAAAATAATTTAAAATACGCGATTTTACATTTAGCCAAACATTGGTTAACTGATCTTGTGGCGGAGTGCTTAGAGCTTCCACTACACTCAAGACTATAACTGCAGCACTGCCGTGCGTGGTCAATGCGAAGGAGGGTGTATGCCTCGCAGAAACCCGCCGGTCGCTCTTTTCATACTTGTCTTAAATTTTTTCTCCTACTGGACATTGCGTCGCCACACATTACTTTTCGTGTTATTAAATCGATATTCTACACTAATTAACTTCAAGCCTTTCTCTTTTAGATCCATTCATTTAAAAAATAAAATTCCCAAAACTTTTTTTTAAAGAATTTTTAAAAAGTAGTCTCAATTTTTACTTCACATTGAATAACTTCTTCAATGATTGAATTCACTTGCTGCATCCCCACTGATCTGAAATTTACTTCATTTTCAGTGCTGCCGTTATGTAAGCAAATGGTATGTCACAATTAATTGCTAATGAGCATTTTTAATCAATTTTATTAGAAAATA
>BMAO01019381.1:0-24400 GCA_019973975.1 Trichonephila clavata
CCAACTTATTAGCTTTATAAAATTACCAAGTTTTTTATTTTTCGTTCTAGAACAAAAGTTACAACTGTTTTAGTACAAGCAGATGACACTTCCAGTTGGTAACTGCCGACCGGAAGTGGCATTCTGAAACCAAAACTGAAACTTTGTTGGTTTCTTTCCATTTTCAAAAATATATTTTTGAAGTAAAGTATATTTTAATATTTTGTTTAACGTTATTAAGAAGCCTCATTTTTTTTTTTTATAAAAGGTTTTCAAATCTGGCAATTTCAGGATATTTGTTTATTTACTTCTTAACGTTCGATATCACTGCTAACTTTTTTCATTCTAGTTTTACTGAAATGGGTTCATTTTGATTTTCGTATTTGATAAAACTGCTTTTTAATTATTCTTCAATATCTGCCATGGGACATGGACGAAAAATACGTCCAAAGAATCGAAAGTTTAATGGTAATTTCCGCACTGCTCAAAAGAAAGTTAGTGATGGAAGTATTAGTACAGAAAAATTGGGAAGAGGATTAAGTGACACTTTATTTAATGTTTGATACCGAACTCTTTCTGGTAATAGAATTTTCGACATCGAAATACTGGTATCAATATTCTCTATTCTTTCTTGCCCTGTTTGTTTTGATCAAGAACTGTACTTGGTTGAAGACTCAAGACTTGGTTTGCAGTCAAATTTGTGTCTCAAGTGTAAGAACTGTTCATTTTCAAAAGGATTCACTTCTACATCAAAGGTGAATAATTTAAATACAGTAAACCTTCTTCTCGTCTTTGAATGAGAGTTATTGGCAAAGGATTTTCAGCTGGAAAGAAAACTGTTCAGTATGCTGAATATTCCTTATCTTTCAAAATGTACATACAACATGAAATTAAGTTGCTGCATGCTACGTCACAAGCTGCAAACAGTTCTATGTTGGAGTCAGCAAAATCCATTGCGGAATGTTCAAATGAGTGTGGCGTTAGTGTAGATGGTACATGGAAAAAACGTGGCTACTCTTCACTGAATGGATGTGTTTCGGCAATTTCTGTGGACTCTGGAAAAATATTAGACATTGAAGTGCTCAGTCAATATTGTCGAGTGTGTACAAAAAACGAAAAACATCGGGACCCTCCAAAAAATGCGTAGTGTCACATTTTTGTAAAAATCACAAAGGATCAGCTTCTAATATGGAAACTGTCGGTGCTTATAGGATTTTTGAAAGGTCTGAAGCAAACCGCAGTCTTCGATATACATCTTACTACGGGATGGGGATTCAAAGGCGTTCAATAATGTGAAAGACATGTATGGTATTGAGAGCATAATTAAATATGAGTGCATAGGACATGTGCAGAAGAGAGTTGGCTCTCGTTTACGAAAGCTGAAGAAATCGACTAAAGGTTTAGGTGGGAAAGGCAAATTGACTGACAAATTTATCGACACACTTCAAAATTATTTTGGAATTGCTATTCGAAGTAATGTCGGCAATTTGTCTAACATGCAGACTGCAGTCATTGCTGCATTTTTTCATTGCTGCTCAACCGACAAAAACCCATGCATGGACAATGCCCTTCTGGATCCGATACGTGGTGCAAGTACCAAAAGGCCAAGCAAGAAGGAAAACTGCATAAACATAGAACACCTGGCTTACCAACTGCTGTATTGAACACGGTGAAAAACACCTATATGGATTTATGTGATCAATCACTTCTTGAAAAATGTTTGCATGGAAAGACCCAAAATGCCAATGAAAGTTTTAATGGTGTTTTGTGGAGCATAATCCAAAAAGAAACATTTGTTGAACTTCTGACATTACAATTTGGCGCATTCTTAGCTGTATTACAGTTCAATGATTTATCTAAAGGGATTCTTTCCGTGTTGGAACATTTACACATCCTAATGGGTTGTTTTATTGTGAAGGGCTATGCAAACGTTGATGACGAAAGAATTGTCGACTCGGAGAGACATTCATTGCCAACTACAAAAAACAAGAGAAAAAACTCAGAGGACTTAAAAAAAGGAACTGTGCATTATCTGAGAAAAAGGAAGGCGTTACGTATAGATCTGGGGAATTTTAAACCTATAGGTAAGTATTAATATTTGGAAAAAAGTGCTTCAAACTTTAAAATGTGTTTTACACGAAATGTGTTTTTTTGAAAATAATCAAACGGGGACAAGGATTGCTGAAAAAGTTTCTAAAATAATTTACTGAAATTTTTTGTGTATGTTTTGTATAATAGTAGAATTATTTTGATCTTCAGATTTATAAATCACTGCATTATTACAAAATTTACAATTCCTTATGTGAATATAACCACTGTTTTTTTAAGCAATTTCGTATAACAACTACGATAAAGGGCTCTATTTTTCGTAAAAATTAAAATATCTCTTATCCTAAAGGTCATTTCAAACATTAATAACAAAGTAGCATATCAAAATTGAAAAATTGAGTATTTGTTTATAAAATTTTTGTACAGAGTGGGCCCCGTTTATGTAATTTTTTGTAAATTTTTACCAGTTTTTTCCCATTTTAATAATAATAATTTTTTCTTCTCTTTTCAATTTTAGGATTTTTTTCTTAAAATATACCAAATAAATATAAAAATCACAAAAAAAATCCCCATATTTCCATTTTTTCAAAAAAAAGTTGTCGCAACCAGCCGGATACCTTAAAACGTCCTAACAGATTGTCTGTGGCAAATTTAAAAAATTCGGGCCCTCCAGTATTATACATTTTTAGCATAACTTTGGAAAGAAACGATGAAATGGTTCTTGTTTTAATCAAATTTATGCTGTCACCTTGTAAGTTCAAATTAACCTCATTAAATTTAGTAAATTAATTTAATAAGTAGGTAAATTTTGGTTTTCCAATAGATTAAATTTTCCTTTAAAATTAAAGTCACGATCTAGTTTAACGAAAGTCACTATCATAGACCCCATTTACACCTCATGGACCCCCAGATTATTTGCTGATGTGGACCTCCAGAGAGTCTATGTGGACCACTTTGGGAATCACTACTCTAGAATATTCACCTTTTTAAAATTAAATTTTTATGTTCAATTTTTTATTTTAGTATTTTGCGCATTACTTGAATGATGAACATACATATTGTTGATGAACATATATGTGATTATAAAATTTTATATTAAAACTTAATAGTAAATTAAACAAACTAATCTGACAAACAGATAAATTGTAAAATTTCATCATAGTACTACAATCGTCAGCGTAAGAGGGTTTGGTATTATATATATTAAAATATATAAGCCATGGATTTATCTTAAGAAAATCATAAAAATGCCAGCAACATAATGTGTTTAGCAGTCATAGTATTTGACTTTTAAAACTGCATTCAAGTAAGAAACTAAAAATAAGAATAGAGTATTAAATTTTAAAATATTGTTTTCTCGAAAGTATATTCGATAAATTAAGTCCATTTATTTTGAAATTTTAATGATGCGTCAAAGTTTACCAGTGTAAATACTATCAATAAAATCATTAACTTCGGTCTTCAACTTACAATCAATTAGCTTAAAAGTAGTAATTATCTTATGTAAATTGTTTACATACCATTTTAAATACACATGGTAATTTCAAAAGAAAAAAGAAATACTGAGAATTAAATGATGTGATACTTGAACTTTTAATTCCTTACACTTTTTTAATTTTATATTCAGAGATGAGAGTTAAACTCTCTTTTATCGTGGTAAAGTATTTTTCAATTAGCCTTAAGCAGATATTGTACGAGAAATTAGAAAGAGTTTCAAGGCGACTTTGTAATTTTGATGTGACAAATTAATGATGATGTCACATCTAAACGATATCATTTTCACATAAAAGTTTAAGATATAATTTTCTTTTTTTACTGTAGGATAGATCAATGGCGGTTTCTGAATGCACTACGTTACCAACCCTCACAGCTAGGGATTATGATCCTGGGATTATCATGGCTTCTAATAAAGGTTTACAAATTGACCCACTTTTATTTAGATTTATTTATTATTTTATGGATTCAGTTTTTATAGTCATATTACTTATTCAGAATAAAGTCCCTTTCGGTTTATGTGAATTCTTCGTTATGATAAAATGCATATAATGGGAACAATTATGGTTAAACATCTATTAATGATACATTTTAAGAATCACTTACTATATTAAATGTATAAACAATTTGAAACGAAATGAATTGTTTTTGAATTAATTAGAAATATTCAAATTGTTTCTCAAATATATATATATGACAGGCCCCAGGCCTGCGAGTTAAATGATGAGACATCACCTTAACTCTTATTTATTTCTTCCAATCCAACATGGCGTCCCTTTGGCGCGCTATACTATAGAACAATAGACGGTAATTCGGCCAGGAGTCCACCAGCTACTTCTCTCCAATACGCGTTCGCCTTCGTCGGTGATTTCGGTGTATCTGTGGGCGTCTGGACTGAAAAACAGTCCTCAATCCATATCGTGACAGTCTTAGATGTTGGAGCGGCTTGTTTGGAAATTTTCATTCTGCGGGGAGGCTTGTTGGCTTGTGATTGGTTGGAGGTGATCTGGAGGCGTGGCTATGGATATTTTTCTTGTCAGAGAATTAAGTTCTCTAAAAATCTGCAGGAATGAGAGCTGAGAAAAATGCTCTCTGATTTATCAGTGATCGCCTTCGTCGAAACGAAACGAAACGAAAATTAGATATGGCGGGTCCCAGCCAAAATGGCTTATACCCAGTATCCCTGAAGATAGGGTGAAAAAGAAAGACCATTAGAAGAGTGACGCCTCCCGGAGGGAGGCAAAATGTACGAGGTAAAGCCGTCCGAATTAAACCCTTTCGGGAGAAAACGTGGAGGGGGGAGGGGTGGAGGAAGAAGCATCGATGGGCGAAAAACGCCGAAGTTCCCCTGCGTTCGCAGGGGTGAAAATGGGGAATGACGTCAGCTATTCTTCATCTGACCTAGTTTTAAAAGATAGTAGCGGAAGCGTGTGATGTAGTTCAATGTGTAAATTAAGTATTTTTGTTGAGTTATGGGGGCTTAAGGGGAATTTCCCACTTAGAAGATTTGTATGCAAAATTAACTTTAGTATGTGGATAAGTAAATAATGTTTGTGCTTTAATTAATGGGTTGTCATGATTTTCGATACTTCTAAAAACATTTCTAGAAAGTTTAGTGATGTAGTTATCTATCGGCTCCATATGTAAGTCGTTGTGTATGACAGAATTCCTAACGTACCAAGGTGCGTTAGTAATAATTCTCAGAATTTTATTTTGTATGATTTGGAGTTCGCCTTCGTCAGCGCTCGCTCCACTTTTAAATAGGCTTACTTACCCACAAATCCTTACGCGATGATAAAGAGTTCGCTCTATTTTTATTTATTACTCCCTTAATTTTAAAGTTAATCTTTTCAAACCTGACATATATATATATATAAATCGATATTTTAGTAAATATCTTAAAATTTTTACCATTAAAGTGGTTTTTGTCAGCAAGTACTTGTTCGGTGTGTGAGTGTGTGCGTTTATTGTAAAATTATTATTATTTAAAAAATTATACTTATTTAGTAAGGAAAAGTCTTTTCTTAAAAAAAAGAAAAATGTCTTAAATACTTAACAATAATAATAATAATAATACAATTATAATAATATCATAAACGATCGACATTCTAAAAAAACATAAATTACTTTTTAACTTCTTATTAATTAAAACCACACTTAAACTTTTTTTATTGCACAACATATTTTCTTTTCCATAATATTTTTTAAAAAAGACTCTAAGTGAAAGAACAGAAGGCTCAATTAGTTGTCAATTATTAGCTATTTGTTATTTAAATATCTGAAAAGTAACATTAACTGATTTACGAGTATTTCCATCTCTCCGTGTCAGTTCTCAGTCAAACAACCTTAGAAATATATTGTACACTTCTAAGCACAAAGAACCATTTCAGTGCGTTATTATTTTCATAACGAGTGTGTGCAATTACACAGCCGGAGGAAAAGTCAAATTCCAGAACTTCCGTAAATAAAGTAATAGTGCACTTTGCAGGATATTTGGAAATTCTTACGTGATGATGAATTAGTACTTTAAGAGTGTTTGAGTATACCCCAGGGAGACATTTTAGTCTCACAATCCATCACCTTTATGACGAAATTTAATCGCTATGTCGCCGTTGGATACCTATTATTTTCGTAAACGCTGGTTCCAATAATGTAAAAGGAAATTACGAGTTTCTTACTTTTCCCTTTATATAAACGTTGCTTCATTAAAGTAATTGATGTTTTGAAGATAAATCAAGAGCCTTACTTTATATGAATTACTAATTAAGTTATTAAATATTCATAACGAGTAATACTTAAATTAACTTTAGTATTCTGTAAATGTGAGTTTAATGATTTTCCAGATTATTAACGTTGCATTACTTAAAGTGGAAATACCTGTTAAAATGAGTTTATATGATAACAGTCTCAAATATGTATTATCAAAAAGAAATTGAAATGAATTTACAAGCTTATGCGAGAGTAACATTTGATATAATATATATATATATATATATATATATATATATATATATATATATATATGTATATATAACGTAAAATCCAGTGTATAACGCTCACTTTGAACACAAAATATAAGATCGAAATTTACGGATACGCGTCATACGCTTTGTATGAAGTAGTAAGCTTAAAAAATAAAAATAAATAAATAAGTATAATATATATATATATATATATATATATATATATATATATATATATATATATGTATATATATTATGAATTCTCTATTGTACATATAGAAAAAAATAATGTTTATTTAAAGGAAATATTATACCTAATGCATTTAAAGGGCTGTAATTCTATATTTTCAAAAGTCTGGGATAATACCTCGAATAAATTATTTCAAAATAAAAGATCATTCCTTACATACATTTTAGGCTCTTTCGTAAAAAAGGGGATGTGCGTTATACAATATTATACGGTACTTAAATTTTTTTAAATGAGATTGAATATATAGGTGCGCTTTTTACGCCGGATTTTACGGTATTCAAGGGTTAAAATTATTTATGGAGAGTAAGGTTGATACTTTTTATTTTTATTGTTTCACATACATTTAAAAAGCTCTGAATGCTTTTATTATAATTTTTCAAAAAAAAATTATAAAACTTAACTTTATTGAGTTAAATTCACATGATTATTCCTATGCTCAGTAATAAAATTAAATAAAAATTTTCGAGGTTATTTTTGCCTTTACTGATAAATAAAACTGTCTGTTTTCAAATAAAAAACATTGGAGAGTTAAAAAGAAAATATAGTGCAGAAGCATTTTAAATTTAAATTTAAATAATTTCTAAATATTTTACTATAACTCGATTCCTAAATTATTCGAAAGTAAATTTTGCATTGAATCTTCAATTCTTGCATCATCAAAAATATTTTATGCTACAAGTTGAATGAAGGAAATATTTTCTTAGTGTAATTATCCTTTTTCTTAGATATCAATTGTTAATGTAATAAACTGTGTATGTTTAAATAATAGAGAAAAAAGTTAAAAAAAATTTTCATAAAATATTTTTGATTTATTTGTTTTTCACCCTTTTTAATTGTATGATATGTTTTTAAAAGCTCTCATTTCAGGTGCTTAATATTTTTCTAATTATAACTTATTAAATTTCGAAACTTTTTACTAAGTATATCAAACTCCTTAGTAATTTTTTAATTAATACATATTAATTGCAGACTATTTGAAAGTGTTATATCATATTTTTTGATGATTAAGCAATTTGTACAATAAAGTAATATGTGTAATTATGTGAGTTTCCTTACTTATCCCACTATATCGCGGTTACTATTCATATTATATGAAACATTTGTTTAATATTTATAAATTTCTCAAGAACTAGATTGAAAACTTTAATTTCAAGTAATATATTTATTAACTGTTTTCCATAAAGTGAAATGTACTACATTTATGTAGAATAACTCGTTTATACTTTAAGCTTACACATGTCGTACTTGAACATACGAAAATATTTTAAGATCCATCAGTAAATTCAAATTTAGCTTATATACACATGAATTTTTTTTTTATAATGTATGCTGGGATTTATTTCATGAGAAAAATACATATTTTTTACCAGAATGCCATGTACGTGATGCATCGTTTACCTATGTTTAAATTTCTGTAAAATATTTTACATTAATTGATTTAGCTATCATTAAAATAGAATAAATATAAAGAATGTTAGTCTTTTAATTTTGCATTTTTCACATTTTCCTTGAATCAGGGATTGAATTGAATAATGGGCTCACTGGCTTGTCGTCAGTTTATGAAGGATTATGCTCTTACACCGGAACCACCAAATAAAAAAATTTGATTAGATATATTTTTTATGAAAGTAATCTTTGAATACATCATAGGACTATGAATTGGATCCATAGAACTTGGATTAGCTCATTAATGAGCCAAAATATTTAAACGATCATTTGTGATCTTGTGATTTTGCTGGTTCATAGAATGCTACAAAAATTATTTTAAACCATAAATAGAAAAAAATTAAATAAATATGAATTTGAGGATTATCTAAAAGCTTTTTACCTAAATCTTGTAATTTTTTTAATATTAAGCTTTTTAAATATCTTTATATGGTGATGAAAAAATTATTTATACACGTTTGTCTTTTTTAAAATAGTCTACTATACATTATTTTTTAAAAAAATCTTTAAGTAGAAAAGCTTCTTTGAATTACTTTTCCCAAAAAAAAAATCTAAAAAAATTGTAGAATAGTTGAAATGTTGAGATTTTAAAACATCAAAACTTTTACGTATTTGAAACTCGTATCTTAAAAATAAAAAATAGCATACTAAATTAACTTCATCTTGAAAACGTACTATTCATTCTACTCTATTAATGCTACTTTCCTTTTAAATTACCACACAATGGTGAATTATTTCTAATAAAGTTGGAAAAATGACAAATCAAACTATTATTATATATACAGTGTGACAAATAAGTTTTAAGACTCGTCCCAGAGCACAGGCTGTGATGACGCCATGAGTAAAAATGCGAATGCATCATAATATCCATGGTCTGCTGGCATACTGGCAGTAAGTTGTGCATAGTTAGTTAAATATTTAAGATAATTCAAGAGTTTATTACAGAAGTAAATTTTTGTAACGTTTATTTTTTAAGATGGAGCAAAGAGAGCTGTTATCAAAATTCACGCACACCTTGGTAAAAGTGCTTCAGAAACATTCCACCTCATGAAACAAGTTTTCGGTGACTATTGTTTAAATAGATAAAACGTTTTTGTGTGTTACAAAGTTTTTTTTGGATGGAAGAGATACAGTAGAAAGTGATCAGCGTAGTGGAGGCCAATTTCATCTAGAACACCTGGAAGTATTGCTCAAGTACGAAATTCTGCGGCAAATGATCGCTGTGTGTCATTAAGAATGATAACAGACTCTTTAAACATCCACAAAGAAACATTTGAGCCAATCTGCATGAAGATTTGTGAAAAACAAAGGTGTGTGCTAAATTTGTTCTTCACACTTTATCCCCTGAACAAAAAGCAGTGAGAGGTGCACTTTGCAGATACATCATTTCAACCGCTGAAAAAGATTAAAACTTCTAGAAGTTATTATTACAGGTGAAGAAACTTAGTGTTTCCAATATGACCCTAAAGCAAAGCGAAAAAGTGCGGAATACAAGTCAGAAAATTCAGGCCAAACGAAAAAAACAAGGAAAATTCCTTCAAAAATCAAAATATTGCTTATTCATTCTTCAATGCTAGGAGTATTATCCACAAAGAATTTGTTTCAACTTGACAAGCAACTACAGGTTAGTACTACTTGGCTGTTTTAAAGCGTCTGATGGCCAGAATTCGTCGCATTCGTCCAGAATATCGGACTGAAAGCAGTTGGTGATTGTTACACGGCAATGCACCCAGTCACCCAGTGCCCCCCTTGTTGTTCGTCGATTTTTGGCACACAAAAAATAATGTCTGTGTGTTGAATCATCCACAGCATTTACCTAATTTAGAACCCTGTGTACTCCTTAGTCCCAAAATTTAAAATGAAATAAAAAAAGTGTTAATTTTAGGATATTTCGTTCTTACAAGTAGCTTCGACGCATGCTTCGCAGGCCATTCCACAAAGTGATTTACAACAGATGTTCGATTACTTAATACATCACTGTAACATGTGCATTTAAAACCGAAAGTTCTTATTTTGAATAAAAGACCCAAAACAGGAATTAACTTCTTGTTTCTATTTCTTTTTAGGGACACAGTCTTGAAAATTATTTGCCGTACTCTGTATATTGGAATATAATGCTTAATGTTATTTTGTGCTCTAGTATTCAAACGACTAGAGTTTTTTTTTCTTTATCATGCTAGTGTTAGAACATATTTAAAAAGTGTGGCTGTTGCGAATTTCTGAATTACAAAAGAAACCCGCAACTTTAAAATTTGCAAAAAAAAAACAACTGAATCTTTGATCAATAAAGGTGTGAATTTGAGAGTTAAAATGCGCAACGTAATACTAGCCGTTATTACATATGGTGAGAACTAGAGCCTCAATACTTGATATCCAATGTCCAAGAAATCGACCATTATGATAGCAGTGGCTTGATGGCCTGAGCAAGCATCACGCTGGATGTCTGCATAACGCGCTAAAACTTTCCAATATGCACTGTGACTGTTGTAATATGCAAGGAGGGGATCTTGGAACCCTACGTTTGCCTTTTCACAGGTGCAGTAAGTCCTGATTTCAATCTAATGGATAACACTGTGAAGTACACAGAGAACCTCTGATAGATGAATTTCTCGAAAGGGATGAAATTCACCTGAATACATTGCCCAGTTAGTTCTTCAGACCTCATCCGCATAAAGCATGCCTGGCACTCTCTGGGGAAGGCAAATGCAACTCGCATCTCCTCTCCGAAAATCATCCAAAGCTAGAAAATGGAGTTACTGAACCAGTGGGATTAATTGCCACAAAAACTCATATCTGGTATAAAATCACGGTTGATGCCTGATTAACAGAAAGGTAGGGCCACACTCCCTATTAGTTATTTTGCTATATTCTGAAGCTTCTGTTTCATATCTTTTGACTTGGATGAGTGTTACGTATGACCATGCGTTTGTATTTTAACTGTTGAATGGTTATTTTTTGCAGTATATCTGCCCTATATAAATACCAAATTTCATTGAAATCACCCTGGTAATTCTAGAGATAATCGAAAAAAACTATAAATTCTCATAACTTTGAGCAGCAGTGCATATTATAAAGAAATTGAGGGGTAAGGGTGGGGGGGGGTGCATCTTTTTTTAATAACCTTAAATCCAAATAAAAGCTTTTATGTTTTTCTACGTTTAAGAAGTTTGCTTAGTTTTAATTGATATTGAATGTCTTACAGAGAAAGTAATTTCCACTATTATTTCATCTGATATACACTCAAGAGCCAAAACATTATGACCACCAGTCATTAACGAGTTGGCCCACCTTTGGCACGCAACGCAGCTTCAACCCGCCTTGCCATGGATGCCACAAGTCCATGGTTGATGGCCGGAAACAGATTGTACCAGATGTTTAAGCAACGGATACGAAAATCCGAGATATTGCGAATCGGTGGTCTTTGAACTCTGAGCTGCAGTCCCATGGCACCCCAAATGTGTTCTATCAGATTGAGATACGGTGAGTTAGGCGGCCAGTACATTAACGGGACTTCAGCATCATGTTCCTGGAACCACACCAACACAATTTTAGCCTTGTGACACGAGGCGTTGTCCTGTTTGAACATTCCGTTTCCAGCTGGAAAAAACAGAGGTAATGTAAGGGAGCAACTGGTCCGCAATGATGTTGAGATACCCTGTACCCATGGTCTGCTCTACCACAATCACGGATTCCAGAGACGCCCAAGAGAACGTCCCCAAAGCATAATACCGCCACCACCACCTGTGTATGACCTACTGTACATTGAGTGTGCAAATGTTCGTCTGGAAGACGGCGTATCCTGACATGGCCATCGGCGTGATGAATGACAAAACCTTGATTCATCTGACCAAGCAACTCTATCCCACTGATCCATGGACTAGTCGCGATATTCCCGGTTCCAGCGCAGGTGCATTTGGTTATGACGCTTGTTCAGCAAAAGGCACACGAGTGGGACGTTTGCTGCGTAGTCCCATATCCAACAATGTTCGCTGAACAATGTGCTCTGATACTATTCTACTAGGCCCTGCATTGTATTGGGCTGTCAGCTGAGCTACTGTCTGGCTCCGGTTTTGCTTCACCATGCGAGACAGTCTCCAACGATCTTTTTTCTTTGATAGCGTGTGAACGTTCAACACCATGTTGTGTACTTCTGGTCTCACCGTCATTCATCCACTTTGCATAAGTACTAACATCTGTAGATCGCGAACAACCCACGAGTCGTGCAGTTTCGAAAATATCTGTTCTGAGACTTCGAGCCATTACAATTGGCCCTCTATCAAAGTCACTTGGATCCACAGTCTTTCCCATCACACACAGAAGTAAGGGAAAGAATGATTCTTCAGACTCTCCAGCAGAAGTTAAATACCACTTCCACCTGATGACGTGCCCTCCACGTCATACAGGCGAGTTCATTGCAAAATGTTGGGGTGGTCGTAATATTTTGGCTCTTGAGTGTATATGTTACAGTTAAAGTGTTTAGATCATATATTTCATAGAAAAACTAGATATTTCATGAAATAACTAGAAGATCCAGTTAAAGTATATAATAGATGAAAATTTCATACTTTACCTTGTTATTCTATGAAACAAATAAAGTTAGACTTTTAAAGTGAAAAATAATCAATTTCATAGATATTTTATAAATTAGTTGATAATAAATAGTTGAAATCTCTCGAAAAATACATTTTATTCCTTTTGCGAATGAATAATTGATCAGTAATAAGTGAACTCAGATTATATAATTTATTTTTGCTCATAATGATAACATTAGTTAAACAGAAAGGGAAGAAATGATTACGTTGCAAAATGAATTATATTGAAATATTATCAACAAAAGTACATGCTGAGAAGAAAAACTGTTGCTTAGTAAAAACATCGTGTAAACTTTTCAAAACAAAAATGTAAGAAATTATTAATTTAAATTTTATGAGATACTTTTATTTTACTTTCCATTATTTATTAAAGCAAGGGTTCATGTGATGACACTTTGGAATGCACTGCTTATTATTTTGAAACAAGCACAATTTTTACCATCACACACTTTTTTACACGAGTATTTTTAAATCCTTGTTCAGTACCATAACTTTGAGCTGTTGCAACAGATTGAAGCGTTGTGTCAATATTTGTAATTTCTTCAAAGGAAATTAACTCTCGCTGACATATACAGAACAGAGATTTAGAGTACAATTATTTTACTCTACCATCTTTAGTTAATAATCCGGAAAATCCTTCCCAAAGCAGCTAGAACCCATTCACAAAGAACATTCACAAGTGCCATATTTCAGACTTCATCGATCATGTAATCTTTATTTTATAAAATACCTAGTTATCAGATGAAATAATGGATTTCACACTTTTAACGGTAACATATATATATGGAAGAAATTTATAAAATATATCAAAAATAAAGAACATAACATGAAATAACGTAATAAAAATAAAAAAGAAAAACATGAAGATCGAATCTATAAAAAGATATAAAAATAAAATACAAATAAGAACCTAGCGAACCAAAACGCAATTCCGGACTTAGGACAGAATAAGTGGGGTTAAACTAGCTTGAAGGTGTCAACCTTCTTCCTTTGCAACTCTGTAGGGAAAAATAAAATGAAATAAATAGAAATTCAAAGTATAAAAATTCAAAGTATAAGAAATCTCACAGAAAGTATGAAAAAAAAACCCGACTACGATTCAGCAAAAAATTCTAAAATATTTAAGTAAAAAATTACTAAGATAATTACCTAATAAAAGAATTCTTCAAAAGAGATTTTTCAAAAGTGCTCACAGTGCTTTTTCCAAGATATCCATCAGTCTTGAAACCAATGGAAAGCTATTATTCATTGTGTACATCTAACCGCATCCTTTAAACCAGCTTGTAAAGATATACGCCAAGAGAGATGACAATCAAATTTGGTAGGCTATAATTTGATTGGTTGTCAAAAATGTAGAAATTTTTCAATGTATAGTATTTTCAAGATGAGAGCGTGAAAAAAAAATGTAAACTGTGAGAAGAGTGTTATAACAGAATCTTCACAGTAAAACCACTAATATATATATATATATTTTAAAGACCTTCCTTACATTTACAAATACTTAACTCTGTCCACTTCATTTTCCAAGTATTATTTTAGTTTTGCAAATATAATAACTATTTATAAACTTGTTTTCGAAAGTTATGAACAATCACACTATAATTGAGATTGTTTTATCTTGAAATAGTCAAAATATTTCTTGTTATTAAGTATGCCGCCAATCTTAATTATTTTTTTTTGTATTGAGAAAAGCTTTTTGTGCTGATGATGCTACTAACTACATTAAAACTTCCACTGTTTAGTAAAAATAACTTTATTTACAACTAAAAGCATCTCACACCTCACCAACTCTACTCATACTCGCTTCTCACTCTCCTATCTCCGTCACGTGACACATATACATCGCCGCTGCCGAAGCAGAGCCATCTTTATCCTTAACACTTTTATAATGATAATTTTATAAGTATTTAAAATTTTATAAGTATAGCAACATAAACGTATACGTAATAATTTGATTTAGTTTTGCTTAAAAATCCTGTTATAAAATAATTAAAAGTAACCCTTATTTTTCACGAAGAAAACTCGTATTTTTGAGAAGAAAAAACCTATGCAATTTAATCTAGACCAATTCAATTGTGATTACCAATTTTTCCATGTAATTTGCATCTATTTATTTCAGAATAAGTATTTATTTACACTCATTTAAAAGTCTTTTGGTTTAAGTTTTAAATTAACATTTGATATAAAATGTTGAAAACAATATAAGTGATGCTTAAATTAATTTGATGAAGAATTTAATTTAACATTCATAAGGAAGAACTTATGTATACGCAGAGCAGTAACGCACACCTAAAGCGTAAAAATATATACATCTTAAATAATAACTTAAGATAGCCAATCCAAATTTAATACTGTCTCGGCTAATTTAGGATGCTATTTCTTCTATGCGAAACTTTAATGCAAGTCAAAAATTGTTAGCTTAATATCAGAATATAATCTTTATGTATGGCAAATCTTCTTATTATATTGGTGCTTATAATGTTCTTTGATAATTGCAAAGATTAATACTAGTGATATCAATAAAGTGTATCCTAATATATTTTTTAAAAAAAATATGTGTAAATCTATTCCCTTATTTTAAACAACTAATTGCTTAAAAATAACTTTTAATTATTAAGTTAATTCTATAACTTTATTTTGAAAATAATTTTTTTGTTTATTTTTATCTGAACAAATTGAAACGAAAATTTAGAAATGTTTTTCCTTTAAATTATTGTAATTTGAATTCATAAACACTTACTTTTTCATTTACTAAGTTTTTTTTATTCAAATAAATGCATGAGAAAACTTCTGAATTTTTTAATACGATTTGTTAATTTCGCGTTAATTTAACGCATAAATTTTACTTATTTGCTCCTTTATTATTTTTATTTTCAGCAAAGTAAAGAAAATTATTTTTTAAAACTGTCAAGTGAGGTCTTTTGAAAACAAGAGAATGATTCATGAACAATAATCGATGTCGAATCGTTTATTTTTAAAATCGAAAATGGATAAAAAAAATATCTCCTAAGAGAATTCTCCTTTAAAATGCCATCAATAGGACAGAGAAATAGGTACAGGAATGAAAATGGTAAAAAAAATCTCTTTTAAAATACATTCTCTGATATGTTTTAGAAAAAAAGGGACGAAAATGAAATTTTTACTAAAAATATTAATGTGTTAAAAGGGATTAAAAAAGGGCAATTAAGTACCAATAGTTTATGAGTCTTTTTGTATTTTATCTGTATTTTTTTCTATTAAAGTTAAATTTAATACTACACAACATAATCAACGGAAGCAGATGATATTTCAACCAACCACTTTTTTAAAAATATCGTATAGATATTTATTTGTACATGCTTTCATTTTTTAAAACCCAAATAAATCATGCATACGAAGTTTTTGGTGAACGGATAGTGATCTTAATGATTATTATAAAATATTTGCTATTTAAGCTTCACGTTGTTTGAAACAATTGATTTTTTATAAAGGTAATTCAAATGAAGGATTTTTTAAATAGATTTTATTTAAAGTAGTACGTTTGAAGCTTTTGAATGTTTTCATAATTATATATGTTTTGAAGAATTTTGATATTTATTTTTAATTAAATAGTACTGAAAGAATGCTTTTTATATTAATCTAATTTATTGTATATGAAAATTTAATTTAGTATTTCTTTATAATAACCAGGAGTTTGCTGCGATGCAAACAAAATTAATAATGGAATTAGCTTGAGACTTAAAAGTATACATTTTCAAATTAAGGCTCTGTTACTTAAAGTTGCGGTATTGAATCGTGATATATAAAAGAATATATGCAACAGCTGAGGATTTAACAGAAGAAAACATTTCAAGCCTGTAGCAGTAAAGCAAGCGGCATTTTGAATGAATTGTTTGATTTGATAGGGAATAGAGACATTGATGTATTATAATTATTAGAGACAATGCATATGTTTTTTCAACTGAAATTTACATTCAAATTTTGAAATGATATAAAAATATCGATACGTTTTTGGAACATATATTCGATAGCAATATGGCTTATATATATATATAAAATTTGTTTTGGATCATTCACTGCTATTATTTTAGTTTTGAAGAGATTACGATTTTCATTCCCTCTTAAAACTGAAGACGAGCTAATTCCATTCCTTTTCTTTTCCATCACTGAAAATGTATATTTGAATATATCTATGCATGTGGGTGAACCTATTTTGAAGCATTTCTTCTTTATATAGCTGAAACATTGTATTTTAAGGTATATAAGTACTATATATTAATGTTTGTACAAATCGCTTCATCATGAGGAGCTTAGAAGTTTTAAATGACATTTGTTCCACAAATGATTTGTATTGCTCCGAATAAACGATACAATTTACAAAACAAAAATGGAAGCTATTTGAGTCTGTGTCAGAGGAAAATTGTTTCATTTTGCATTATTCTGTTTTCTAATTTTATATTTATCAGTTACTTAAGAAGCATCACGAACGAGACGATTACATATGGAATTTGGTGTATACGCAGAGTATGAAAGAAATGGTATATGTTAAAGATTCGGACATGCTCGCCTTGCACAATATGCGCTTGAGAATTGTCCTTTTGAAATGCAAATGTAGAAATACATTAGGGCTGCCGAACTTCTATGATGTACAATTTTCTGCTAAGACTACATATAATTTTTGGAAAATGAGATCACCCATGATATTTTGAATTGCTTTAAATAAGCACGTTGTTTGCTTATGCAGTATAACGTTGAATGCTGTTTATTTGAATGTGGTTTTTACTAGCATTGCATCTGACGTATTATTGGTCATAGTTGTATCAAGTTAAAGAAGAATCCTTCTGAAACGACGATTCGTTATTTGGTAGATAAATGTCTAAGTAAATGAACCCGTGCCATTGTTTCTGTTCTGGCTAATTGGATAGATTCGAACCATATACAACAAAAATATCAAAGTTCAAGTTAGGAGCACTCCGTCAAATCCTTCTTAACAAGCTCTTCTTAAACGGAATATAAGATATTTAAGTGTGGATTGAGTAAAGTAGTATTTTTGATGGGTGTGGAAGGTCAAATTTCGCTGATCAAGTTTTATGGACCACAAATGACTGATTACGCGTTAAAACATTGCCATCTGATGAACAGGGTTTAGCAGCGAAAACAATAGCCCCCCCCCGTTCGTTTAAAACTATATCAATCGTGTAAGGAAATACAACTCTAAAAAAGGGTTGATAGTAGATTTAACTCTTGAGCAGGTATTTAAGAAATTAAGGCGATACGAAATGAAAACTCATTGGCGCAACATGTTCGGATATTTGGCGCGATGAGATTCCCCTACCAGAAAAACTCTTGTATTATATAACACCACAGCTGTAGTTATTATTCAGTATCTAGCCAGTTGTTGATATGAAGTGGTATATAATCTACCATTGTCCTCTAGGACATTTCCCAGCCATCAGATTCTCTTGAACCAACTATTGATTCTCCCTCATCACTTTCAAATCATTACGCTCCTCATTTATTTTAAACACTAACTTCCCACAAAAACTGAACGTTACTTTTATGAGATGTTCTTTATCTTTTTAAAAAAGACGTACTAGTGGCACAGAACTATAAACAAATCTGCTGAAAATATCTGTTTATGTATAATCACGTATATGTATTGCCTCTGAAATGCAAATAATTTGAACCAAACAGTGTAGCAGAAATCAGCTGCTAGTATCGAAATTCATGCATAAATCCATTATGATTTTGTAATAAACACAGTTTGTAAAATATTCCAGTATGGAATTTTCTTTTATCTGACATTAATATAATTCCTTTATTTTCTTGAACATTAACTCTAAATATCATTGATAATGATTTCCATAAAATCTGAAAAAAATAATAAGTGGAATAAATTTTATGTATGCCAAGGTAAGTATTACAAAAAGCCTTAAAGTAACCAAAAACACAATAGAAAACACAATTAGGCAGCCTGAGAGGCATGCCACCGTAGGGAGGCGTGATAACCCTACTTGAGGGGCTCGAGCACATTGACAATCGAAAATAAAAAAAATTTAAATATTTTTCAATTTATTGAAAAAAAGCAAGACAAAATACATTCAGACATAATACAAAATAATTCCACTGATATACTTATAAATACATGAACACTGCACAATGTATTTGATAATTTTAATACTTAATTTTAAAAAAAGTTTAATAATACTAATGACTCCCAAGGGCTTATCATATATACAATTTTATTCTTAACTTGATAATTTTTGCGGTTTATAATGAAAGTCATTTTGTAGCCTTAGCATCAAAGAACTTTATTATTATATTTAATACATTATTACTGTATAAGGGTGGGAGAGGGGGTGGCATGGAAAATTTTGACTGAAAATTGGGACACAAATAATGAACGCCAGTTAAGCCCTGGAATACGATAATACAAATACAAGTGTTAAAATAGTCTTATTATCTAGTAAGACAAATGTTTTGAGAGGAAAATATCATTAGGAAGACAGTTAAGCAACATAAAAGCATCATTTTACATTATACAATTACGTGATAGAATATATTTGGGAAAACTGTTAAAGAACACTGGAAAAAGTTTCTTCACTTAAAATTCATTTGTAAAGGAATTTAATGAAACTCAATACATTTTATTCAAATTTGTTTTCCAACTATCAACTTGAGAAGTTATACAAAAAAGTAAGCATCTACGTAAGGGAGCAATAGCTTCAGGAAATTCTTCGCGCCGCGCGCTTTAATGGCTATTATTTCATATAAAAATTAATTCGTTACAAAGAAGTATCTTCAAAAGTCCGTTATGATGCGCTGAGTGTTTCTTTAGTTAAATTCTAAGCATCCAATCATCAAATAAGTAGTTTCTAAAATGTTTATTTGACGTAAGCTTCACTGTAACAGTAAACATGGAATTATTTACTTTTTGCAAATGATTTATTTGTTACGCTTAAGAAGGAATTTTCATAGCAAAACAAAAAAAAATAATACCAGGTGATCTGATTTGAATTAGGTAAATGTGAGAGAGTTGGAGTAGACGCTATTGAGAAAAAATATTTGATAAAGTCAAAGTCGTTCTAAATGATTCAAATAAACCGCATACTATGACAAAACTTTTAAACTAGATACAGTATTATATTAGAGCTTAAAGTTTGCAGGATTTATTTAAAAACATCTAAAGGAAGTGGACAAAAATAATTTAACAATATGGATAAAGGATCCATTCAGATTCTGTGTCTATCTCGTATACATTATAATATAAAGTAGTAACGGATAGGAGGAGGAAATAAAAGTCGATATGAAACCATTAAATAGAAATCTTAATTGATTAAAACTAGACTCCATGCTGTGAAGTGGTACAGGGACAATTATGGTACACCGACACACACAGTGAAGTACAGGAAAAAATCAGAATGATAGTATTAATGCAATTTGTTAGGTACAGTTAAACAGGAAGCTCAAAATAAGTAACTAGAATGTTGGAAGATATTTACATAAAATACAATACAAAATAGGTTTCACAACTTTCACCATCAAAGAACACCTGAAAGGAAAAAAACTATATATCCTATTAATACATAGTAGAGTTATGTTAAGGTAATTACAATTTAACATAAATTTATTTTTTCACATTCCGAAGCATTATTGAATAATTCATATGCCTGGATCTCATTAACTCATGACTTTTTTGTTAAATAGCATCTTGTAATGAATATTATTACACGTTACATTAATTAGAAAAGTTTGATTCATGTTTAACGTAATATCGAAAACCCTGCATTTTATTTATGGTTAAAGGTTTCAGATAAGATAATTATTTTTAAATGTTCTATTGAAATTTTTGTTATTAGATAAAGAAACAAAAGGCTAATCATCATGTTTTGTATTATAACAATTAGTGCCAATATGATTCTAGTCAAATGTTCTTCAACCTTAAATATTAACAGACTTTTTTTCAAAATATTCTAAATTTGTAGCTTATATCCTAAATTTTAAAATATGTGTCTTCATAACATGTTACTTGAACAAAACATGCAGCTGTAAATGCATTACAAAATTAATTAAAACAAAATAAATGTTTTTCTATGTTGGAAAAATTTAACCACAATGTAAGTCAGTTTAAAAAGTGTTTTGAAAAGTCAAAAGGGATGCTTTTATTATGGATATTTTCATTGAAATAACTCAAAATCATCTTTTATGAATGCTGATATTTTTCATATGAATATAGTACTTTTGCTTTATTTTGAATAAGCAGTCTTCAGCATTCCATGTTTATAGTTATTACACATTAAGTAAACATTTTTTAAACAATGTTTTGTATATTTAAACTTCCTTTAGAGCTTATTTTTGTTTAATACTTCATAAATAACATTATAAAGGATAAAACGGTTGGAAATATTTAAAAATTCAAAATTTTTTCCAATTAAAATTTTAACTTAAGGTATACCAATACATTTGGAGCCCTTCTTTTAAAAAAACATCACTTAGAAAAAAAAACTTATACCATTTTTAATTTCAGTTTGTATATAAAAAAGCTAAGCTTAAAAACATTTGCAATAAGTTAATTAATCTTCAAAAAATTGGTAAATTTATAAGAAATTTTGAAGAAATTTTAGGAACATTAACAAACTTTTACATGGAAATAAATTGACCCAATCTATATAAATTTAGTATCAAAGTAATCTTTATATATGTATCTAGAGCCTGTAGTAAAATCTTTTGGTTACAAAAGTAAATAAAAAACCCAGAGCTAGTTGAACAGCCAGTAGAAGAAATTTGGAAAACTAAAAGAAAAAAAAAACGTAACACAAATACTAAATCATAATTTAAAACCTATTCTTGTTATAATCATTACTTTACTATCCCCACTAGAAAATATTATGCAAAAAATGATACCAAGTGTCAAATACATTTATCGGTAATATATATATATATTTTTTGAGTATCTTTTTTAAAATTTTAAAATGTAGGAAACACTTGATTTTGTGAAAAATGGTTTTTTAGGACTATTTACGACACATTTTTTATATTTACACACTTACATAAAATTCATTAGTTTTATAGCTTATACCTTCTGTTTTTGCTCATATTTAATTTTTTTTTATTTCTTAGCTAATCTATTTTTTTTTTCCTTTTTACTTTTGCCTCTGACAGAAATTGTCACTTAAACTCTGTGTCTCAAATTTTATCAAACTGAAAAACTTTTCAATGTTAATAAAATAGTAATCACACGGAAATATCTTAATATGTCTGAGAGTCCCTGAAGTCAAATTCATGGCTAACCCAAACAAAGAGTCTTGCACAGGACTAACTTTTCTTTAAATACACGGGACAACATAATAACGAATATTCATATTACTTAAAAATCCTAACTTAAAAACAATATATTTTATTGCTTTATAGAACATATATAGGTTTTAAAGAATTAATTAGATTTTTGATTCATTCACAGTTGGAATATTTAAATCGGTACTAATTTTTTTCGTTCTTGGAAACTGAGACTTTATCACTGTACCTATTTGCTTTGTACTAACACTTATGGAAATAACTTTTATTTTTGATATTTCCAATACTTATAAATTATAGATTTATTTAAAAATATGTTGTTACAATATATTTTTTATTCCTGTATTTTAATATTAAATAGGAAATCTGAAAAATAGCATTCGAAAAACATTTTTAAAAATAATTAAGGAAATACGAGTACTTTACATTTCACTTTAATGTATCACATTTCAAATAATTTATTAATGTTCGCAATATTAAATGCAGTTAATTAAAAATTCTAGGACACTAAAACACAGTTAAGGGAAATGTTATTCCGACAGACAGATTTTGCGAAATAAATAAAATGCAGATACCAAATAATTGTTCACTTTCAGCTTGGGAAGAGAAAAAACGAAACTAGGTGTACCTTCAATTTAGATATCATTCACTTAAATTTTTCCTTCTCAGGTTAAATCCCAAATATCATTTGTCGTAAATAAAGAAGTTTTTTTTTTTTTTTGCCGAACACAACTCGTTAGCAATTTCGGCGATATTACATTTGAAAAATCGGTAAATCGATATGTAACACTCTTAACTTAATAAAAAAAGGGAAACGAGACAGAAAAAAAGTGTTTCGCAGGTAATTTGTGACAGAATTCCTCTAATCAAATTTCAAATAATTGGTAATATGATGCGAGGTAACACTTCGATAATTACGGTGCTGATGAAATTTTCTTCCAAACCGAAAAACAAATACGAGAAGGCGAGAAAAATATGGAAACAAAAAGTATTGTAATTGCTTATATTTTTTTTCCGGGGGAATTAATTATTGACAGATAGGGCACTTTTTGTACGTCTACATCCCGGAGGATATTTTTGGACCGAAAAAACTTGCATATGCAGATTTATTTGTAAGAGCGTTCAGTTTTTGTATTTTGCAATATTTCTTATCAATGCGTTAATTCAGATAAATTGAGCAAAAACGGAATACTGTAGGGACTAACTAACTACACAACGCGATATTCTGTACTGTATATATTCAGTAAAGTCAGGAAAATTCTGTATAGTTAATTAAATAAATATCGATTACAGAGAAAGGATGTTATGATAATTAAAAGGCGCACTTTGGTGAAAAATTTAATTATTGTTAGCATGATAAATGTGGCATCAATAAAACATTTTATCTGCAATTTTTTCTCATTTTGTGGCATATATATAATCAATAAAATATGGAACTTTTAAATCAGTTTTTTTTTCAAATGTTTGTCTGAATGATTAATTTCATAAACACTAATTAAATCATTTAATTTCAGTGACACTAAATTAATTATTAAATTTTTGGATGATACGTAGATAATATGTTACGGATTTTATTATATCGTTTGTATTTTATTCCCAGAGGGTACAGCTACATTACACCATCTCTATAAAGCTAAACATATCCAAAAAGTCCAAAATTCATTTTTAAATCTGATACTTTAACAAAATAAAAACAATTCAAAACCATAAAAGCTGAATATTATGGGGAAAAAACTCTGAAAAGAGATAAAATTAAAGTTTTTTTTTTTTGCATACCCAAACACTATTTTCTTCCATTGTAACACCCTGCATTACAAAAAAAAGAGAGAAACTTAAAAATCTACAAACTCAATTTGATAATTAAGCTTATAAATAGTATACTTTTAAAAGTTGTGTATATTTTCTAGTTTTATAACGTTTATATAATTATTGCTTACATTTATTACGCTTTATTATTAATCCTTTTAAATAAAATGAACTTTGCTCACATGATGATTATAATGCAATATTTTTTCTGCTCTTTTAATATTTGTTAATTTCATCACTGCATTTAGTAGTTTAATTTAATATCAGATATATTAAGCAAGGCTTTTTTTTCAAATTAGGATCAGTTATAACGTTTTCAATCAGTGTATTCGAAACGCATTCTCAAAAGTAATACAATATATGTTCTTAAAAGCAGCATCCCATATATTAAAATTTTATTCATTAATAAAATTATTATTTCTTAATTTACTAATATAATACTTTCAATGCATAAACATTTTTTTTTCATTTAGTTCTTAACACATTATTCATTATTTCTTCATATTTATGAATAAATATGATTGGAGAATTAAACTGAATACTAAAAA